>CM038467.1:47002288-47223229 GCA_021464415.1 Lonicera japonica
TAGTAGGTTTTGGCTTTCTGTGAATCCTAGACCCATAAGATTTATAACTCATAAATAAACCCTTTGTCATAGGTTTTATTCATGAGTTGTGTTTAATTATTGGAGTTAGAATACTGGGTTACCGCGAAGCTGCCTACGCTACCTTTCTATTGAGTCTAAACATATCTTCAATGTCTTAAATCAAATAATTGAAGCACACATTGTAGTCTTTTAGATAATGGTATATTTAAAATTTTAAATATTGCAACTCAGATAGCATGCAATCACCAATATGGATAAGGAAACAATGGTTGTGCTTACAAGTTATGACCAGTCTGGAGTATGACTTCAGGAGCCATCCATACGGGGTACCCTTCATGGACTTGGCACCTGAAACAGTAGCCTAGAGTAACCCAATATCAATTACACAGGATATTCAACCAAAGAGGGGTGGAGCCAAAAATTTGGTTATGTAGGTGGGGGAGGTTTCGCGAAATTAGTATTACTACAATTTATTTTCGAAACTTAAAGGGGACAAAATAGCTAATATATGTATACTTTTTAATTGTGTGAGCACGATTTAACACTAAAATACCAAGTTTTCAAAATTAAAGGGGGCAATTGCCCCCTACCCTCCTTAGATACACATCCCCCTGCCAATGCAACCAAAGGTTGTTTTACGTGATGAAATAGATCCCCAGATAAATTGGAAGTGAATGAGCAGCATACCAGTTCAACAACTTGTTTGGATGCACCAAAATCAGCAAGTTTAATGCATCCTTTGTTATCAACAAGGATGTTTGCTCCCTAAACATAGATGAAAAATACATATTATTGCTCAAATGTTAAAAGGTAAAACATGGAGTTAGTAGAGAAAAAGGTACCTTGATGTCCCTGTGCATTATGCCATTCTTGTGAAGATAATCAAGACCCAACATCAATTGTTTTGTGTACATTCTTATAACCTGCTTAACAGAATAATAGGTTAAATAGACAAGCAGTTCAAACACCAATGTAATGCAAATTGGAAAATAAACTTACAGCCTCAGGGAAAGATCCAAATTTCCCTAACAGTGATGATATTGATCCCCCAGGAACAAATTCCAACAGAATATTAAAGTTTCCTCCTCTCGCACAGTTCCTAAATATCTCTGAAGAACCAATAAGAATGATGGATACAGTTGGAGACATTCCATAATCCCAACTTCATTAGAAAAAATTTAGACTGCGATACTTACAACAATGTTTGGATGAGAAAGATTCTTAAGAAGCTTAACTTCTTCCTCAAGCTCCCTAACGTGAGCCTACTTACAGCAAATTAAAAACATGTAAACTCAGTCAAGACCAAGACAAAAAATATTTAAAGAATTGCAAGAAATGAAAACAAGAAATAAATGAACAGCTAACCCTAAATATCCCAATAGTCAGTACGTGATTATAATTTAGCCACTGATGAAATGAATGTAAAAGAGACAAAACATACAATGCCTAAGATCGTAATTATTAATTAGAACCCTTTTCTATTTCCTTAGTTCTGCAAACAATCATAAGTTACAGAGACAAACTTACAACAATAATGCAATGGTTGAAATTAGACTGGCAATTGATGACTGAAATGAGTTTCTAATAATGATGAACAGGTATATTCCAATATTGAATTTCATTGACGTGGTATAGGCATTCGACACAGTCAAACAGATATAAGTTAAAAGCTAAAAATGCAGCAATAAAATTAGAGGAAACGGAAAAAGCACAGGATAATAATAAGAAAGGCCGAAAGGGGCAGTGGCCATATGATCATTTTGAAGTAGATGCTCATCCCTAACCTTTGCTTTCTCCTTGGAAGCACTGTTTGCAGCAACCAAAACCTAAAACATAGAATACCAAAATACGATTAATTACCAATAAACAACTCCAAGTAATATGAAAGTGGTGTTTGTTTTTACCTCTTAATGCTAAATAGATTTCCCTTTTAATGCTAAATAGATTTCCATTCTGCATTAAGAGGTAGAAAAAGGTGTTTGTTTTCTTGCCTTTTAGCCTGAATTGGGTTAAATGTCAGCATTCACCGTTAGGAAGCGAGTCATGTGCTGAATACTTAATTTAACTTCAATGAAATTGTATTCCCATCAGTACCCTAATCTTGTTATTCATCAGCTATTGATATATATATATGGGAAAGTTCAAGCTATACCAGTGTAAGATTAAGAACTTTTACACCCATCCATAACTTTTTCCCATATTCATAATATATAATTCCTAAGCTATTTTTATTGTGTGTATCAAGCATGCAAAGTTTCAAACCAATCCAATATTTGTAACCATATAATCACTATACTTGCTTTTACTTATTTTTTATAAGGTTCATAATTCAATATAACATGATTATGACGAGTGACTTATGCATCTCCTATTACTTTAATTATTTGAACGCATGGTGTAACTTGAAACCTCCCCACACATACATATAAATATATATACACAGTATAATAAGAGTGAGGTTTCGGACAAAAGAATTTGGGTGGGGCATCCGTTAGGGGAATTTTCTTGCAAAGCCTTCTTTGAATTTCTTTCATACCCTCCTTCATTCTCCACCTTCTCTCAGTTCAGTGTCATTTGGAAAGGAGGAATTCCAACCAAGATCAAAGTGTTTGCATGGCTAGCCTCTTTGGGGAAGGTGAGTACGTGTGACATGGTTCAAGTTAGGAGGCCTTTTATGTCTCTCTCGCCATCATGCTGTGCATTGTGCAGGAAGGAAAATGAGAGTATTGATCATATTTTGCTTCATTGTTAGTTTGTTAAGTATATTTGGTCAAAGGTGCTAGAATTGTTTGGTTTGATGGGAGTTTTTCCTAAGAAATGGAGTGATTTCCTCGTTATTAAATGGTATTTAAAGCAAAATAGTAGGAAAAATCAAGCAGTTGTGGCAATTCTCTATTATAGCTATAGCATGGCTAATCTGGTCTAAACACAACCAGAGGATATTTGAAGATAGCAGCAGTGATCCGTCGCATATTTGGGAATTTTCTTGTTTTCTGGTTGGGCAGTGGGCAAAAGCCTAGAGGGAGTGTTCCCCCTGATTTTTTAGATTAGTTCTTTGTTCTCTTTAGATTGTTCTTTAAACACAAGTTTTAAGGGGGTTGAATGATCTGTTTTCGTTTGGTTACAAGGCGGCTAGTGTTTTTGTCTTTCTCTGTTCAGGTTGTTTAGAGCTGTCAATCAGTGGTATGTCTTATTCTCTCTGTCCTCTAACTATCCCGTTGATGAGCGGTATTTTCCTTTTGGTTTATTAATACAGTTTCTGTTTCCTATCAAAAAATAATAATAGTAATAAGGGTAGAATTGACAAAATGTCATTACTCTGCATTGAGAAGAGCCAAATATAAAAAAACTTATTTTTCAGAGATCCATTCAGTATAAAATTGTTAACATAATCTATTCACCATTCAGCATAACATAAAATGTCATCCATTTAGTATTCAGAGCTAAACATAAATCAAACTCAACTTTTAGAGATTCCATTCATCATAAAACTGTAAATATCATATATTCAAAGCCAAATACAAAATTAAACTCACTTTTTTGAGATTCCGTTCAGCATAAAAATTATAAATAAAATATATAAAGCATTCAGAGCCAAATAAAATCAAACACATTTTTAGAGATTCCGTTCAGCATTAAGCATTCAATGTGCAGCATTCGATACTCAGCGATCAAAGGCTAACCTAAAACAAAAAAACCCTAGAAATCAACCTGTTTAACGGCGAGAAGCTCTCCGGAATCGAGATTCATGCCCATATAAACATGGCCAAATGCACCCCACAGCCGATCAATTCGCCTCTCCGCCACCGGATTGGCGGCGCCGGAGGAGCATTATACTTTGGCCGGCGGTGGCGACGCCCTGGAGGAGAAGACTCTGGATTTGCGGATGCAAGTACTGATCTTGTCTGCTAGGGTTTCGTCGCCATTCCCGTACACCAGTGATCGCCGAACTGATCCGAATATCTCCTGCATTTCCGGCTGTAGTTGATTTGTGTGCAGTGGAAATGAATTCTAGGGTTTAAGTCTGAGTGTTGAAGCGAGAGAGTAAGCGAGTGCGATGTCTATGAGATTCATCTGGTTTCACAGTAGAGGGAGAATGAAGATTTTTTTGGGGTTTCGGAGTGAAGCAATGGAGAGGGAGAGTGGGGGGGGGGTGGCGTGGGGGAGGGGAGGGGAGGGAAAAAGTGAGAAAATGTTTTCAAATAATATAATCAATCCTTTTGTGGAAAAAAAAAATATTTATGACAAACTAATTAGAGTGTTTCTAACTATATTTTTTGTACTCATGTTATGTCTGTGCAATATAAATATATAAATAATTTAAGTAAAAAATATTTATAAAGTATGAGCATTTGCAACAGTGACGTAAAAATTGAATCTTAAATCATACGTAATCAATCATTTTTATAATAACAAAAAAAATATCTTGAAATTTTGAAATAACCAATAAAATTATATAGTTGTTAACTATCAATTAAACAATTTATTATTTATTTTTTTTTTTGAATTTTTTTATAACATAAATATTTTATAGTCACAATGGATCTTGATTTATTTGTATGTATTGGTGAGTATATTTCAAATATATATATTTTTTTATTAAAATTCATATTTTACATTTTAAGTTATTACATTTTCAAATTTTATTTAAAAATTGAAGAGAAAAGTTGACGTACCGTTATAAAAGGGGATGTATTTTACCCAACCACTTTAAAAGACTGATGGTGATAAAAAAAAATTAAAATTATAAGTTAGTGTAAATTTTACACAAAATAAAAATATAAAAAACTGCTTGAGATGCTCTCATAAGTTACCGGGCGATTGAGGTTTATTATTCTAACAAACATAAGGGTTCAAATGTCATTGTTTACACCAAAATAATAATTTTTTGTGAGATTAAAACAAACAATGGCTAAATCATCATATCAACAACCTCACACGGCTTTTATAATAAATGAAAATCCATTCTAGCTTTACATAATAGTTAATCCTTTTTCAAGCGGTCTTTAATTTTGTGTCTCGTGTAATCGGGTTGCTTATTGTTTAGTTTGTCATGTATTTTTTTATTCACATTTAGAAACTTGTGACTTTTTATTCCCAAATTAATTATTAGACCTTGTATCCCTTGATTAATTAATATTCTCGCATTCCTAGCGACATTTAAAGATTTTTGATTTTTTTTCCTGAAGAAAAATATTATAGCAAAAGTATGCATAGGAAAAAAATGTTAAATACACCTCATGTTAAAATAGTGGAGATAGGTTTCATTTCTCCACCATTTAACTAGTTTCGAACCATGGGTAATTCGTTTTTCTTCTCCTTTTTTGGTGGTAAAATACTAAGGGTTTATTTGATAATAACATGAAAAAAAGAAAAAAATTAATTAATTTTTGTGAGAAGTTGGAAAATAAATTAAGACATGTGGTGATATGTCTTTTCACTTTGTGACTTTTTTCATGAAGAAATTTTTTTTCTTTTACAAAAAATAATAAAAGAGAGAAGACATCTACTCAAAAAAATGATAATGAAATGAAAAACATCTCATCACATGGCTCAACTTATTTTTTTCATCTTCTTACTCAAATTAAGTGTTTTTTTTTTCATGTTGTTAGCAAATGGAGCCGAAATTTATCAATGTACCACTTATATAAAAAAAATAGGAATGGCCATTTGGGAGGTTCCTTTCCCTGCAATAGAATTTATAAAGTTTGTTTCTTTAGGCTTTGAAATAGACATGGAGTTGTTAATTAAGAAAGTAAATAAATGGAATGCAATAAAATAGAAAGAAATGAGTTTAATTTTATTATTATTTTGATAGTTAAGAATAAAAAAGAAACGAGTGAAAATAACTCTTCTTCGAATAGAAATAAGGGGGAAAATGAGGGGACAAAATGTATATTGGTAACTAATTATAGTTAAATTTACAATAGGGTAAATAATTTATCAAAACCTTTTCATTTCTCTCTGGATCCTTCTACTATTGAAAGTAAACAAAATAAAGGAATACAAAGGATTAGCAATTTATTTATTTATTTTAAAAAAAAAGAAGAAAGTCCAAATCTCTTACTTTAACTATAAACAACGAAGCCCCCCCCCCCCCTCTCTCTCTCTCTCTTAACACACATCCCAGTCTTTTGAGTGCCACCTTTCCCAACTGAGCAAAATCCCACTCCTTTTGCTTTCTTTTCAATTCCCCTTATAACATCATTTCTTTATTTCCTTTCCTTCTCATTTTCTCAATTCAAACAGATCATAAGATTGATATATATTCTATTTGATTTGATTTGCTTTTGCCAAAAATCTATTTTTTAGAAGGTATACAAAAAGGAGATATATCTTATATTTGCAATTGTCGAGACTCAACATTCTTCGCCACTCAAACAAACATCTATTAATATTTCATTTGTGTGGGTTTCTTCTAATGAATTAAGAAAATAATTTGATAACTACTCTTTTAAGCTTTATTTGACCATGTCATACATGACGTGTTTACACGCATTATTTATTTTAAAATAAAAAAATTGTAATAGTTGAAATAGTAGCACAATGGTAAGATTTTTTGTATTGTAAATTAGGGGTGACAGGTTCAGGCATTGTTAAATAAAAATTTTAGTCTTAAAACAAATAAATGAAGGGGTAAAATTGAGAATACCTAAAATGGTGTCATATCCATCAACCCAAATTTGCTTTTAATAGTAACTAGACATCTAAGTGCATGCGATGCGTGTCAACATATATTAGAAATTATTTAATAAATGTACGTTAAATAGTTTAGTGCTTAAGTGTTTTTCTTTATAACCTAGAGATCAATTGTTCAAATCCTAATGTGCAACTCATTCTTTTATTGGGCAAAAGATAAATGTAGGGGCAAAATATTGGTATCAAAATTGAATGTGAGGACTTGGTTTTTATATAAACTACAAGTGGTGGCACACGCAAATGCGTGCTAGTAGTATAAAGTATACGAAGGTTAGTATAGTCGACAGTCCTTAAGAGATCGACTCCAAATATACACTAGACACGAGCTTGTACACGTCTATTTTCTTTGCACACTCTTCATCTATTCTAAAATAAAGATTGTGATTGGCTTAGCTGATAAGCCTCGGTTTATTAACAAAGATGTCTAGGATTTAAGCCCTAGGACTATATTTTTAAATAAAATTATAAAAATAATCATACTAAGGATAAAATTGGAAAACCATTAATTTGATAGATCTCTTGGCTTTCTTTATTAATATAGATATATAAAGTACACAAATGCATATTAAAAGAATTGTAATATCCAAAATTGATACATATTTAAATTGTTGTTTCATAAAAAAAATAAAAAAAAAATCGTTGAAAGACACAAAAATGAAACAAAGAAAGAAAGAAACTAAAAAATATATGAAGTGGTGAAAATGGGACATTTAGAATTAGTGGGAGTTTGGAGTTACAGTTTTGGACTTTTGGGGTCATATAAATTATAATTATACCAAACATGTTTCTATGTTAAATAAATAATGAAGGGTATATTATGGAATATATAAATGTTGGTGTTATAAACGACAATGAATGGTTCCCTTTCTAGTATAACTAGATTACCTTGCACATATAATTCGTGTGTATTTAGTATGTATAAATTTTGATAGATAATTTTTAACAAAAAAGATGAATGGTTTGGTGGTTAACAATAAATTTATATTACTTAGAAGTCGAAGGTCTACTTTTAAATTTTGCTATAAGTATCTTTATTTTATTGAAAAAGAATTTTATGGGTAATACAATCATCATCAAAGTATGACACAACTTCATTTGACAGTTAAAATTTGTCCTTACTTTATATAATAGTATAAATGGAGATACAATAGACAAAAAAACACACACACAATGTGTGTTTACGCTTGATAAATCTAGGGTGGTGCTATTTCCACCCCACAAACTACTTGCTTCCACTCCCACAAAAAAAAAAGTTCTAAACTCCTATTTCCACCCCACTCAATTATCATTTTCAACCAACTAATTACTCATTAATATTAATTACTATTCATCATCATCTTCATCTTCTTCTTCTTCTTCTTCTTCTTCTTCCTCTTCATCTTCTTCTTCTTCCTCTTCTTCCTCTTCTTCTTCTTCTCTATGATTTTTACTCAATGGTTAATAATTAACAAAAATTCAGATCTAATTAACACATTCTATCTCATTTAATTCATTTCAAAAGCCAACAAAAATTCAAAAGTAACTCACAAAATCTCCATTAATGTCACAAAAAAAAAACCTTAAGTTGTAGAGAATGGTAGAGAATAGTAAATCAAGGATTATCAAAGTAGAAAAACCTAATGAAAGAAAGATATGTTTGTTTTTATTATGTTTAATGTTTATTTTCTTTAGTTAATATCAAAAAAAAATTTATACCAACAAAACGAATTAGAGCATTAGAACAGGTTACCTCGGTTACGGGAAACCGAAATTTAAGCACTTATTCGGTTTTCGGTGACCGAATGTGTAATTTGATTATATTTCAGACAACTTCGGTCCTAGGAGACCGAGCAATTTGATGAATTTCGGTCCTATGAAACCAAAATTATTCAAAATACTCGGTTGTTAAAAATCGATGTAAGGTCCCGAGAGCTAAAAATATAGTCCAGAATACTTCGGTTGTGACGGATCGAGGAAGTGGATGAACCTCGGTCATAGAGAACCGAAATTGTTCTCAATACTCGATTTTTAGATGGCGATGTAAGGTCCCGAGAGCTAAAATATGATACGAGGAGGCCACGGTTGTAAGGGACCAATGAGTAGATGGATGCAAAAATTTAAAAACCATTGTTGAGAAGAAGAAGAAGAAGAAGAAGAAGAAGAAGAAGAGAAGGAAGAAGAATTAATGATTTATTATAATTAGTTTGTGTTGCATTAAGGGTTAAATGAATATAAAATTTTAGAAACCATTGTTGAGAAGAAGAAGAAGAAGAAGAAGAAGAAGAAGAAGAAGAAGAAGAAGAAGAAGAAGAAGAAGAAGAAGAATTAATGATTAATTATAATTAGTTTGTGTTGCATTAAGGGTTAAATGAATGTAAAATTTTAGAAAACATTGTTGAGAAGAAGAAGAGGAAGAAGGAGGAGGAGGAGGAGGAGGATTAATGATTAATGGTTAAATATAATTAATCATTAATCTATGTATATTAAAATGGGAGTGGTAAATGAAGTAGTGGGAGTGTTAATGAGTAAAAGAGAGTTGGTGGGAGTGGTAGTGAGAGTGGGAGTGAAAGCAAGTAGTTTGTGGGGTGGAAATAGCACCACCCTAAATCTATGTTAGATTACACGGTCAATTAGGTAGATAATACGACACGAATCGATACAAAATTATAAGTTAACGGGTCGGCTATTAACAAATTCAGGTGGTTATTGGGTTCACATGTTGGACATGAAATAATAACAAATTGGTTGCAAGTTGACCTTTAACGAATTCGGGTGTCTTGTTAGAATGGTTAAACTTGTTAAATGTTTAAATAAAAGTAAAAGCTTGTTAGACGTTTAATAAAATTTTATAATATATAAATATTTATCCCTAATTCATATTTTTTTATTTTTTTAGTAATTTTAGTTTTTTATCCATCTTATTTCTATTGCAAATTTCTTAGAATTTGTTATTTTATTTATCTTTTCTAAAGTTTATCTCCTTAACAAGTCGTGTCTGGTCACCCGATGACGTAACAAATTGTATATGAATTCCCAAAACTCACTTGATAACTTATCGGGTCCTGTTCAGGTGGAGGCAAAATTTACTCGCATTCGTCAAGACTTGACAGACACAAAACTGACTTGAACCGATCTGTTACCAGGTCTAAAAAGAATAAATAAAATTAGGCAATTTAATGGTTAAGATCATCTTAAAGTTATTAAAAAAATCATGAGTTCAAATCTTAGCATATATTTATGTTTTTTAACATTAATGGCAAAATTGGTGTCATCACCAAATCTATATGGTTCTAGTTTATATACACACACACACACATATATATATGTCTAACACAAACTATACGTAATGCCTCACGTAGCTTAGTGGTTAAAGATAATCTCAAGTAATTAAGTAGTTAAGATAATCTCAAGTAACCAAGAAAATGAATACATGTAATAAATTCTTTTTCAATAAACACATATAAAAGAAATACATAGCTTTGGTAGGATTTAGTTTTGTTCGATTCGTTTATGCAAGTCCAAAATCTAAAACCGAACCTATTTGGTTTCTTCATTTTTGTTGTTTCTTGATTGGATTGGGTGGTTTTTGGATATGTTGCATCGCCTTACTAATAATAACAAAGGAGTTGAGGTTTCAAATCTTGGCGTCAAACATATTTTTACAATTTTAGTGATAATAATGACAAAAGAGGAAAATCACCAAAAATTGGTCTTATCACCAAATCCAATGTCTCCCTGTTTACCAGGAAATGCTCTTGCAAGGATAAATCCATCATTGTAACTTAAAAAAGACAACAAATTTTCAAGAGATATAAAGCAAGAAGAAGGTTATTAGTAGGTTTTAAAATTACAAAATTACCCTTCACACTTGGAAAATGTAATAAAATTATTGCTTAAACAGGAGCTTGAACAAATGACCATAAAATTTAAGAAAATATGTTATTTCCGCTTAACTAAATATGATCTAAGTCACTTACTTTGTTTTAAAATTTTACACATAATATAAAAATAAGGAAAGAGATTCGACAAAAATAAGGAAAGTATGAAAAGTTCCAAAAATTGATATTTGCCAACTTTTGTTATTTGGGCCATTTCTAATCAAAATCGTCTGAGCTCTAAGCCCATGTCACTCAGACTCCATTGTCATCAAATGAGAAAAAGACAATAAAAAAAAGAAGAATCCCTCTATGAGATTGCAATTCAAATCCTGTACCAAATATACATACAAGAAATTAGATGATCATCTCTAAAACCCAAGCCCTATTATTGTTATATAGTTTATAATCTACTAGATAAAATGATCAACAAGACATGGATTCAACTAGTATGGCAGAAGGATTGCACCACCACAATGAAATCCATGATTGAAAAATAGAAGAACAAAAAGTAAGAGTAAGTGTCTATTTTTAAGGATTATGAAACAAACACTAATCAAGAAGCCAAGAATGACTTCCTACCACTTTTCATGCCTCTCATCTTGAGTGGGCTCCACACTAACTGTTTCCGTTGCAACGCCACAACCGTGGGATGTTTCGGCTTCCAAGAACCTGGCGCCTGCAAAGAAGGTGGACTCCCCATGAACTTGCTGCTCCTCCTCGGGCCCACCGGTGTTGCCTCAACCAATGGCCGTGATTTCTCCTTCCATATTGGTAATGGTGATGCGACCGTGGATCTACGCTGCACCCTTTGCGGGTCCCACCCGAATGATTGCCGGCTGATCGAACGGTCATAGCTAAATCGATTAGTGGAGCCTTTTAGTGGGGTAGTCATGTTTGAGCACATCCTTTGCGGGTCCCACCCGAATGATTGCCGGCTGATGTGACGGTCATAGCTAAACCGATTACTGGAACCACTTAGTGGGGTGGTCATATTGGGATTCATGGTTGCGATCGAGGCTCGTCTTTTAGGCTGAGTTGTTTGAGTGGATTTAACGGCGATTGAACACCTTCTTGGCTTGAAAAGTGACTTCGATTTATTTGCAGCTGTTGATGATGCTCTTTGTTGATTTTCTTTGTTGAATGTTGTAGTAGTAAGAGGTAGAAATGAAGTTCTTGATTTGTTGTGTGAGGGAATAATTGGAGATGGTGGTGGAGGTAAAAAGTTGGTGATTCTTCTCAGAGGAGGCCGGAGTTTTGAAGGAGCCAGTGGTGGTCTTTTCTCTATTACTGTGTTGTTTTGTTGCTGCTTATTATTAAGAGAAGATTGAGCAGAAACAGCAGCTAAAGCTCTGCTTTCTTGCTTTTGCCTAGTTCTCCTCTCCTCTGCTAATTGGTTCTCGAGATCTCGAACCTGTTGAGAAAATTTGATTAGAAAATGGTAATCAAGTTAGGATTGAGGTCTAGCAACATGCCAACACAACTCAAACATGAACAAGAGATGTAAGCAAGTTTAGATTAAGCCTCAAGGGTTCGGCTCATTAGTGTACTGACCCGTTAAACTGGGGATAGCAACCCGACAAGCAGGTTCCCGACTAGACCAAACGAAATGACTTAGGTTTGGGTAGTAGTAGTAGTAGTACTGTTTAGTAACGAGGAATGTTTGGGTTCAAACATATTTAGCCCATTTGACCTGGCCCGGCACGACGTATATATATTATATACATATAATAGTCGGGTTTGGGTATTACTATTACTATTTTGTAAATGTGAGAAGTTGGGTTCCAATAAATTTTGACCATTTCACCTGGCCCAGCCCAGCGCGAAAGTATATAAAAAAGTCTGGTTTGGCTAGTACTGTTGTAAATGGGGAGGGCTCGGGTTCAAATAGATTTAGCCCATTTGACCTGTGTTGGTTCAACGTGAATATGTGTGAATATATGTATGTATATATATATATTAAAATACCCCTCTAATACCATTTAATTACAATGGGTTTGGGCAGAGTGGGTTCAAGTCAAGGCATATAATAAACGGGGCAGGTTTTCCAAAATAAATCCGCTTCGTGGGCGGCATTATTTTAACAGGTCAGGTTTGGAATTTGGCCAAATCCAAACTGTTTGCCAGCCCTTCGTTAAACTGAACAACAGGTTATGCAAACACAACACGAACCCGGACCTAAATTGGTTGGGTATGGATGAGCCCCATTTCAACAAGACTTGACTAAGATCTGACACAAACCATTGTGAACCCTAATTAAAGTCAAACAACTAATCAAATTTGAACTACCAAATTTCAAATGCCAATTGAAAAGAGGGAACCCCCAAATGAGTGTTATGAAGTAGCTTTAAAAACTCAAGGTTATCATGGGCATATTACCTTCTCTTGCAAATTTCTGCAGATGTGTTCTCTGGCAACAAACCTTAATTGCAAAGACTGCAAAGCATCCTGCAGTTTCTTTGTCTCCTTCTCATCATGCTTTGCCTTTTCGGCCTGTTTTTACAAATAACGTGTACATATATACCACTTTCAAGAGTTGTTTAATCATAAATTGAATATGTAATCGGAATAAGTTTCTTTTGTGCAAAATTACCAGTTGCTTGTACTTGAAAAGGTCTGTTGTGTCTGTCTGTTTGCGAGCAGGGCCATGTTCAATTCCTCGTACACGACTTGCAAAGTTCAGTGAGCAAAGGGTTTCACCAAAGTCATCCGCACTCGGGCTGATCTGGACAAACATGAGGGTCTTGCAATCTCCTCCTGCATTTACATGTCCCAGTTTAGTTTACTCAAAGGGTTTAGGCATAACACATAAAATATATATTGATAATTCAATATTATTTAGTTTAGTTATTTTTATGTTATTTTATTTGTGGGTACAGTCCCACCTTGTTTGGTATTTTAGGTAAGTTAGGATGTTACTCTCTATATAATGTGCCTAGTATTCATTCGTTATTATATGGAATAAAATAATTCTTCTTCTCTAAATTATCATGGTATCAGAGGTAGGTTAGGAGTGTGGCCAAAACACGTGCCAGAAAAACCCTAGCCGTTGTCACTGTGCACGCCACGAAAAAACCCTACCCGCCGCCGTCGTTCTTTGCTTACAGGCGTGCGTAATACTTTACCTTTTCCGAATCCAACCTCACAGTCTTGCTCGGAATTCCCAGACGAGTATAACCCCAGAAAAATCACCGGGAACCGGCCCCTCACGCGCCTACACGCGCCACCTGCTCCCTGCGCGTGGGCATCACGCGCCTCCACTGTAGCCGCGCGTGAACGCGCGTCGCTGCTCCGATCACCGCCAAACTTTCCAGTCGATCTCGTCTTACTGTTCCGGACCTTTTCCAGCCATGGTTGAGTCGACTGGGTTCGTATTTAGCATGGTTAGTTTATATCTGTTTTAGTTTAACGTGGTGTTAGTAAGTTAAACTGTTTTTTTTTTTTGGTGTGGCCGTGGAGACCTGGGATCAGATTTGTTTAGGGATAATCACTGCTGGATAGTTGCACCAGATTTAGTGTTAGTTGCACCAGATTTAGTGTAACGGGCTAGTTTGATTGCTTGCGGTATTCTTATTCAGATTTGGTTGTATTTAGTCCTGAGTTTGTTTAGTTGTTGATCCTCTGGCAATATGAACTATAAACTTGCTATGGTGGGTGAGAATTCGGTAGCGAATATCAGTTACAAGTTGAACGGAAGAAACTATCTCGCATGGGCACAATCAATGAGGTTGTTTATTAACGGCAAAAGAAAATTAGGTTATGTGAATGATAGTGCCCGTCACAAGAAGAAGGTTCAGCGATTTCGTATGTTGGTCTTCTTGGCTGGACTAAACAAGGACCTAGACAAAGTTTGGGGTCGCATTTTAGGCAGTATACCCTTGCTCACTATCAGAGAGGTATTTTCTGAGGTAAGAAGAGAAGAGGCTCGACGGTTTGTGATGTTAAAAGACAAACGTGCACCCTGTACAGATGATGGAGGCTCTGCACTGGTAGTTCTTGGTAAAGTCGTTGACAGTGATAAGCAGGGAGGAAAGCAGAGATTGTGGTGTGATCATTGTAAGTGGTCAGGTCATACTAGGGATAGTTGTTGGAAGCTTTATGGTAAACCAGCAACTTGGAAGAAGCGTGATAACAAAATTAGAGGAGGTGCACGAGCATTTCAAACTAGCAATGCTAATTCAGAGCAACAGTCTTCCTCAGAACCACTTCCATTCACAAAGGAACAAATAGAGCATCTGTGTAAAATGGTTCAAAATCATTCCTTAGGAAACTCTGACTCCTCATGTTCCATAGCTCAGTCAGGTAATACGTTTACAGCTACAATTGCCTGCATCAAATCCCATAGCAACTGGATATTAGATTCAGGGGCTACTGACCACATGACTGGGAACTCGGAATTTTTTTCTTCATATACTCCGTGTGCAGGGAATCAAAAGGTTAAAATTGCTGATGGTTCTTTTGCTGCGGTTGCCGGCAAAGGAACCATAATCGTCTCACCCGTCTCTCACTCTTAAAGATGTCTTACATGTCCCTAATCTATCGTATAATCTTATATCTGTCAGCAAATTAGCTCTTGATCTCAATTGTCAAGTTAACTTTCGGTCTTCTCATTGTGAATTTCAGGATTCAAATTCAGGGAAGACAATTGGGGTTGCTAAACAGGATGGGGGTCTTTACTTCCTCAATAATGGGTCTACCTCTGGAAGGCAAGACCGACAAACTTGTTTTAATTCTATTTCTGTTTCTAGTGATAGTCAAATTTTGTTATGGCATTATAGATTAGGACATCCAAACTTTCAGTATTTAAAGCATTTGTTTCCCAAGTTATTAATGCATAAAAATTTGCTTAAATTTCGATGTGAATCTTGTGAATTAGCAAAACATCAACGGACGGTTTTTCCGTCTCAACCATATAAGAAATCACAACCTTTCACCTTGATTCACAGTGATGTTTGGGGTCCCTCTAGAGTGCCCACTTGGTCTGGCAAACGTTGGTTTGTGACTTTCATTGATGACCACACTAGAGTATGTTGGGTCTTTCTTTTAAAAGAAAAATCCGAAGTTGGGAGTGTGTTTCAAAACTTTTACACCATGATACACACACAGTTTAAAACCAAAATTCAAATTTTTCGGAGTGATAATGGGAAGGAATTTTTTAATAAGATGTTAGGGGATTTTTTCGTCAAAAATGGGATAATTCATCAAAGTTCTTGTAATTATACTCCTCAACAGAATGGAGTTGCCGAAAGAAAAAAATAGACATCTACTTGAAGTTGCTCGTGCTTTAATTTTTCAAACTCAAGTTCCAAAATACCTTTGGGGAGATGCTATTTTGACTGCTACTTACCTTATTAATCGGCTTCCGACACGAACTTTGAAATTTAAAGCCCCTATCAAATTGCTTACTGATATATGTCCCAACACTCGGTTATTAGGGGATATTCCCTTAAAAATATTTGGAAGTGTTGCCTTTGTTCATAATCATGACCCCAAAAATTCTAAACTTGATCCAAAGGCACACAAATGTATTTTTGTAGGCTATCCTACAAATCAAAAAGGGTATAAATGTTTTGATCCGATTTCCAAGAAATTATACATTTCTATGGATGTTACATTCTTCGAGGGGCAATCCTATTACAACTCCCATCTTCAGGGGGAGAGCACGAGTGAAGATGGTGGTTGTGTTTTTGATAATTCAGCCGTTGATGTTTTGTATGAACAAGTACCTAATTATTTTAACACACAATCTGGGAAAACAAATGAATTAAATATTGAAGATACTTGTGTTGGTAATGGTGAACAACCAGGGTTAGTGTCATTCCAAAATCGGATTACCGATGGATCAGAGATGTGTGCAAAACGGTATAAAGGTCTTGTTTATTCTAGAAAAAATCCAGAACAAGGAAGGAAAGAAACCATTCCTCTGCAACCCCAAGAATCCAACCTGGAAGTGGATCATGAAACTCAAGATGACTCTTCCGAGATACCTGAAGGTAGTTCTCAAGCTAATATCGAGTCAACTCAGTCTGATCAACTTGATCTCCCTATTGCTCTTAGAAAAGGAGTCAGAGCGTGTACGAAATCTCCCAAATATCCCATTTCGAACTTTGTGTCATATAAAAATATCTCACCCTCCTATTATGCATTTATCTCTCGTGTGTCGAATGTGGTTATTCCTAATAATGTTCAGGATGCTCTAAATGTTCCGGAGTGGAGAGAAGCGGTGTATGAGGAGATGAGAGCGCTGGAGAAGAATGCTACTTGGGAGAAAGTAAAGCTTCCAGAAGGAAAGACAGTTGTTGGTTGTAGATGGGTATTCACTGTGAAGTATAACTCAGATGGGTCAGTGGAACGGTACAAGGCTCGCCTGGTGGCTAAAGGCTTCACTCAAACGTATGGAGTCGACTACTCCGAAACTTTTTCTCCTGTGGCAAAATTAAATACAGTTCGGGTTCTCTTATCAGTTGCAGCTAACTTGGACTGGCCTCTGAATCAGTTAGATGTGAAGAATGCCTTCTTGAATGGAAACCTAGAAGAGGAAGTTTATATGGAACCTCCACCTGGTTTTACTGAGGAATTTGGGACAAAAATCTGCAAGCTAAAGAGGTCTTTGTATGGCCTTAAACAATCCCCTAGGGCATGGTTCGAAAGATTAACGAAGTTCCTCAAAGGCCAAGGGTATAATCAAGGGCAGTCTGATCATACTCTCTTCACTAAGACGTCCACAAGAAACAAACTGTCAGTTCTCATTGTTTATGTGGATGATATGATTTTGACAGGGGATGATGTTGAAGAAATGAGTCGTCTGAAACAAAATCTTGCTAGAGAATTTGAAATTAAGGATCTTGGCGACCTACGATACTTCCTTGGAATGGAGGTGGCCCGTTCAAAAAGTGGTATTGTAGTCTCACAACGGAAATATATTCTGGATCTGCTGTCAGAAACTGGGATGAGTGGGTGTAAGCCATCGGATACTCCCATAGAACTGGGTACCAAGTTAGGAGATGTTAAAGATGGTGTTCCAGTCGAAACAGGGAGATACCAGAGGTTAGTTGGGAAACTAATCTACTTGTCTCATACGCGCCCTGACATCGCTTTCGCTGTGAGCATGGTTAGTCAATTCATGCACTCACCATGTGAAGAGCATCTAGATGCTGTGTACCGTATTCTTCGTTACCTCAAAGGCTCCCCAGGGAAAGGTCTGTTCTTCAGGAAGAACGATAAAAGAGGGATAGAGGTGTATACTGATGCTGATTGGGCTGGTTCGATTACTGATAGACGGTCCACGTCTGGCTACTGTACGTTTCTTTGGGGCAACTTGGTTACATGGAGAAGCAAGAAGCAAAGTGTTGTCGCTAGAAGTAGTGCAGAAGCTGAGTTTAGATCAATGGCTCAAGGTGTATGTGAGGTTCTTTGGCTACAAAGGGTTTTAGAGGAACTCAAAAGGCCAATAAGTCTACCGATGAAATTATACTGCGATAATAAGGCTGCTATCAGTATTGCCCACAATCCGGTATTACATGATAGGACAAAACATGTTGAAATTGATAGGCACTTCATCAAAGAGAAGCTAGAGAGTGGAATAATATGTACTCCCTTTGTTCCGTCTAATCAACAAGTTGCAGATATTTTGACCAAGGGTCTGCTAAGGCAACCATTCGAATTTCAAGTGAGCAAGTTGGGCATGACGGATATCTTCGCACCAACTTGAGGGGGAGTATTGATAATTCAATATTATTTAGTTTAGTTATTTTTATGTTATTTTATTTGTGGGTACAGTCCCACCTTGTTTGGTATTTTAGGTAAGTTAGGATGTTACTCTCTATATAATGTGCCTAGTATTCATTCGTTATTATATGGAATAAAATAATTCTTGTTTGGTATTTTAGGTAAGTTAGGATGTTACTCTCTATATAATGTGCCTAGTATTCATTCGTTATTATATGGAATAAAATAATTCTTCTTCTCTAAATTATCAATATATATAAAGCCAGTTCGGTTAAAGACATTCTAATTTATAAGTTTATTATTGATGAATTGTGAGCTTGTCCATTTCAATATATATTTATGGTGTGTTGTTTCTCCCAAAAATTATGTAGGTTGTGAATTACAGGTATTTCTACAAAATTTCTTATTTAATTTCTCAATAATTAACTTTAACTTTTTATATTTGTTAACGCCTGCAACCAAAACTAACAATAGATGATATGTGAATCAAATAGCTTCAAATAGTCCAAAGAAGCTCACCTAGAGAGCTCTGCAGAATATGAGTTAGCTTTGAATTCCTGGTTAGACAAGACGAAAAGAAACAAATAAGGCGATAGTACATTACAATGAAAGAGACTAGATATATATAGAGAGAGATATGCCTGTAAGGAACGTGAGCAGTCTTAGATGCAAGAGCAAAGATAACATCCCCAAGTGCTGACAATGATTTGTTTATAAACTGAGACTCTTTCAACCTTTCACCTTCAACTTCAATCTTCCCCACACGCTCACTTCCAGCCAAATCTACCAGCCAAAGGTGGCTCCTTGTTCTCTGCCCATTTATCAAATTTACCCCCGTAACAGTCACTCGTACCAAACTGCAAGAAAATAGAATATTTTTGTCATCATCATCACAAGTGAATTGACTAAAAACCAATTGGGTTTTTTGCGACCACATAAACACATATTGATGGCAGTTCATAATTTCTTTAAAATTGTGTTTTGCTTCACCATTCAGTGAAATGGATATAACAAAAAATGCAACGTAGACTAAAATGGCTGACAATTTACCAGTGAGAACGGCTGCTAAGCTCATTAGCATTAGTAGATCCAACAGATCTGGCTCGACTTCCACGCTTGAGCAGTTCCCAAACTTCATTGGTACCATATACACGGTCTTCAACGAGTCCCGGAACTTCTTGGGTTCCTTCTGCTGATTGCTTTATTTCCAACCTTTATTCACATATATAAATCATTATCAAGTATTCAATCTCATGCAAAACTGAAGCAAACTAGTTGAATTTTTTTTTTCTTGAACTTTTTATGACAACAGAAAGAAAAATCTAGCCACTTCTAAAACTTTTACAGGCACCCACATGTTTCGTTCCATTTCCACTGGACTATGGGAACTACTGTCTCTAAAATGCTCCAGGTCCATCACCTTTGCTAAAGGAAGGTACATTGTAGTTTTAGATAACAGAGATAAATTATCTCACTCGATATGAATGAAAGAGCTCAATCTATAATAGTATGGTGTAATCAGTATCAGAGAAAAAAAAAATTGGTTGTTGATATTTAGAAGCAAGTCAAGTCATGGCTTCTTTTTTTTTTTTTTTCTGTTGTTGGGGGGGTTGGGGGGGTGGGGTGTTGTAAACAATAATTGTCAACACCTAAACACCTTGAAGTTGTACTAAATATGTTAACATTTAAAAGCGCGGATTTGTTGGTTATCTTCTCCTACTCCACTGTACTGATTATGAGTAGATTCTATTGCAATTGTATCTGAAGTCATGACTTAAAATTCAAAGACCTATTCAACCAAAAACTAAAGCTAAAGAGAGCTTACTTTTTAGCAGGTTGGTCCGGGTTCTCAGCCAGTAGGTCCCTTATCTTTTCATTGTAAACCTCCAACATACTTACACACAGTTCATATCTCATAACGCTACTCCTTTCATTTGATTTCTTGAATAATTCCTCCAACGTCCGGTAATTAACTCCCCTATTTTCAGGGGTCCCTTCCATTGTAAACGTCTTACCAGTCCCCGTTTGCCCGTAGGCAAATATGCACACATTGTATCCATCCAACACAGAGGTCACTATGGGCAATGTTTGAACGAAAACAGCCTCTGCAAAATTAGGGATCTTAATATGAGAAAATTAGATATTTTAAGAACAACAATCTTAAAAGAGGAAGACCAAAAATGGTTGGATTTTCTGAGTTACCTTGGTTGTGTTCGGGTCTAAATACATGATCAAACTTGTATTGCTTTCGGGAAGAATCAGTGCCAATGATCTGTAGCTCATTTTCTTGACAAGATTCAAAATCAACAATTGAGGTGGACCCTTTGGCAATTTCATCTTCATTTAATGGTCTACATCTACAAAAGACCCTGATGTTGCCTTTAAGTTCAATCACTTCATTATAGAGCCGCTTCCTCGCATTGGACTCTTCAAGGTACTTCTTTTTCAAAAGTTCATGTTCAACACCTTAAACACCCAAAAAGGCAAGAATAAATAAGCAAAATTGGAACTCACAAACTAAGCAATCAGAACAAAGAAAGCGGTAAAGGAACGTACTAAGACCCTGAAGAGCATTGAAAACTTCAGAGCCGGGGAAAGATTCCACAGTCATGCCTTTCACTTCATTGCACAAAACTTTATGATCTTTCCTCAATGTCTGAAATGAAAGGACCAACTAGAGACATTTACAAACAGATGCAAACCAAATTTGTCCTTATAATAATGAATATTTTCCAGAACAGAATTATTAGCAAAACTTTTACCTGTACTTTGTTGCTCAAGTCCTCAATTTTGTTCAGAATTGGAAGAGTTCTCTCTTGATCCGAAGAAACTTCTGGGCTATCAATTGACACATTACTATCACCCGTCAAATCGCTTTGCTGCTCAACTTGTTCTGAAACAAAAGTCTCAAATTAATACAGACATCAGAAAAAGCAATAGAAATCAGTGAATCAGTAACCCCCTAATTTCCCAATTTAGATGCTGAGTAATTTTCAGCAAAGAAAAGCACTGCTCTACTTGTTCTCCAATGGTTCATTATTCAAGACAAAGAACACAAAGCTTCACTCAATTTACCCTACTCTTAAGATACTATAACTTTGCTAAAATCTTTAATTATGGTACATTAATTTCCTTATTTTTCACTGCAAATAAACAGAGAACTAAATCAGGGAGAAAAAAAGGAAAAAAATAAATCTGGTTCCTGAGATAGACATTTTAAAGGATGCGGTCCGCCAGTCCCTCACGTATACACAGATACTGTATTTGCATCACACACAGATACATACATACTATGAAATTAAATTATTGCAAGGTATTATGAAGCAAATACACAAACAGTGTGAGACAAGTATACTGTGAGGCAGATACTAGGAACACTGAAACAAATACACATATATTGTCATTGGCGTAGTCAGAAAATTTTGTCAGTGGGGCCAGTCCAGAATAACAAAATCCAGTAACAACTTTAAATGTATCTATATCACTAAAAATGCATTAGGGTTACAATTTGGAAAAGTTTACTAAGAAAAATGTGATTGGGTTACATACTTTTTTATTTCTTTTATACTTTGACACCACTACTAACTATTTTTTTTTAAATTTAAGTGGTGTCAATTATACACACCAGCTCAAATTTATCCAAAATATATACCATATATTTATACGTATATATAAATATTAAGAGCGGTCACTAGACCCCACAACACTATGGTCAGCCGCGCCCCAAGTGCGAGGCAGATACTGAGCGAGAGACTGATATTTTGACACGGCTAAACAATATTTGCAATAGACCGCATCCTTCAAAATTTTCATCTGACCAGATCCTAAAAGCCCCCCAAAAAAATTCTTATATGTAAATTCAAACTATATGCAAGAAAACTATTTCTTAATTTCGAGGGGAAAAATCAAAACCCCAAAGAAAATCACATACCTGATTCACAATTCGGAGTTTCTAGGGTTTGATCTGAAACAAAATTAAGAAGCTTCTTCTAATCAACAACATTTCAAAATTCCCCCAAATTATAGAAAGTGACTACACAAACTCGAACTAGGATACAAGAATATTACGAAAAACAACACAATTTCATCACTTAAATCGATTGAAATTGAGAGTAAATGCACTAAAAAAATTCAAAAATGCTACAGATCTATGAGAGTTGTGTACCTTCCATGACCAACAATTGTTAACGATGTTGCGAAATCTTCTTTCTCTGGGCTTCGAATTTGAAAGAGAAAGAGAGAGTAAGCGAGATCAAGAACTTGAAAGCTAAAGTCTGAATTGTAGAGAGAGAGGGGGGAGAGAGAATGTGAACTGTAGAGAGAGAAAAGTTTCAAATAATTTTTTGAATTAAAGAATCTAACGGATACATTTTCATTGTGAGGAGCGTTTTTGGATGACGGTCGTTTCAATAGCTAGTCGCAACTGGTTACTTTTGGGCGAATTATTTTATATTTTGGGTTTAATTTTTTGATTGTGTTAACGTGTATCATTGAGCACATGTTAACTATTGTTATCGACTGATTGGGTTACGTATGTTAATTTAGGCCACTATTAGTGTAAAATACGTTAGTGTGCGAGAAAGGTATGAAATATACGAGATTATAAGTAAGGTCATCTATGTGGTGATAAGAGTGTAGGAATTGTATAAATAAAAGATAATATTGTGTATTGAGATTATGCGAAAAATAATATAATAAATTATATTTCTCTCTATGCGTTTTCTTCTTCTTTATGAATTTATATATCTAAATTCTAATTTCTCTTTTATCAATCTCTAATTCTTCCTTTTCAATTCTACTTTAATTAGCGCTCAATAATTCCAAGTGTTGGATCTGACAATTACTCATCTCATAACATTAACAACCTATTTATAGCAAGAAAATGCTTAAATACATATGTAATAAGGTATAGATTCTTACAAGTGGAAGTATTATTTCTATTAATAGCATGCTTAACATGTGTTTTTAAGGCTTTAATTATTATTTTCTAATTTTTTTAATACATGCAAAAAACAATAAGATAAAATTGGTGTTCAAGCTAGAGAGAGAGAAATAGGAGGATAGGTTTGTTAATTAGGTCAAGCAAGTCTAAAATTCGTTGCCAGCGAAATTGAGAACTGAGTTTTCAGTGAGTTTAAGCTAATGTTCTAAAAGGGGACAAGTGGACCTAGGGCGGTCATAGAGTGCCTAGGCGCTCTAAGCGTTCACAGCGCCTAGGCAAGGGCCTAAATAGTCATTTTTATAATGTTTTAAATATAAATGTATATAATACTTGTATAATAACAAAACAAGTGAAACATAGTCATTAAATCTACCATCTAAAACAAAATGGAGCCACATGTTGACATCCATTCGAAATTATCAATTTATTTGAAGCAATAATAAAAAAGAGTTAATGAAAAGAAAATGCAACAGTAAATGAAAAATAATAAAAAAGTTCAAGATAGGCTCCAGGAAATAAGGTAAAATGATAAGGTTATAATTAGCCAAAATTAGCTTTTCTTATTCTACGTCTTTTAAATATTGTGATTACTGACTAGGGTTCGGTTTTAATCGAAAAAATGAAATATGAGTTTACTTATGATATTTGATAGATTGTATCCGTTTTCTTAAATAAATTTTATTTTTTTAAACCACGATAAGACGAGCCTAGCCCCTCTTAGTCCCGCCCAACCCGATTAAGCGCTTGCCTAATTCATCCCGCCACCTAAACACCTGCCTAGGTATTAATCGGGGTGCCGAGCCCCGCCTAACTTACCTTTTATAACACTGATTTGAACCGGGCAAATGTGAATAAAACCATAAACCCAAATTAAATTTCAGCCCGAGCTTAAATTTCAAGTACTCAGTCCGAACTAAACTCGACCCGCTTGTACTAAGTTGCATGTGTCAATGTTTAATTTATTATACTATCCACTGTTGTGATGGTTTGAATCCGATCCCTATGCATTGTACCACTTTTAATCACTATTAGTGTCATGGTGGGATTTTATGCAATGGTATTTTAGAATTTGGATATTGTTTACAATGATTTAAAATTTTCATTGATACAAAGGTTTGTGGATATTTAGTAATTATTGTATAGTTCTTTAGACCATGCTTATCAATTAAGCTCACCATATATATATATATATATATACACAAACATTGATAATAAATTATGAGTTGAGTTTGAGCATACATGGTAAATTTTATTTTGAGCAAAGTTTAGGCTTGAGTATTCTCAAAATAATTCAAGTTAAATATGAATAATACCAAACATGACTTATATAACTCAATTAACAAGCCTATATGAGAAGTGATGGCTTAAACTTTGCACCTTGTCGTTAGAAATCAACATTGGGAGCACCCCAAGGTCTCTTACTTCCTTACCTGATACTCCCCCACCCCTTCATTGGCGATTTAACACTAAGTTTAGAATTTGTCGACCTTTAACAAAAGCTCCTTGTGCCTCCCCCACCGTCTCAACTAGCACCTCCCGTAACCTTAAAGATAGGACCTTGGCCAATAACTTATAAAGACTAGTGACAAGGCTTGTCGGTCTATAATCCTTAAACTTAAATGAAGCAATCTTCTTCGGAATAAGGCAAATGTATGTCGTATTAGTGCGCGCATTAACCACCCCTTCTCATAGAACTCCTTAAACACCTTCATCACATCTTTTTTGATAATTTCCCAACCTTTCTTGAACACTTCCATCGTATAGCCATCCGGGTCAGGCGATTTGTTCACATGCAACTATGGCCTCCCTAACCTCCTTCTCCTCAAGCGGTCTTTCTAAACGGCATCAATCGGAGACCAATCTGAATCCTTAAATCCTACACAAGACCTCTCCTTTATATATAGTTTCGAGAAAAAGTTCACCAACTCTCTTTATTTTGGCCTCATCCGCCACCATTACCCTGTCCTCTTTTTCCAACTTGCAAATCAATTTATTCACCTTTCTTTGATTGACAACCCGATGAAATAATTTAGAATTTGCATCCCACTCTATCACCCCCTTAACCTTCACCTTTTGATTCCAAGAATTTTTCTCCTTTAACAGAATTTCATCAAACTCCTTTAATTTTCTTTTCTCCTCCACCACTTCCACCCCAGTCGGACCCCTTGACTCCCCTTCATCAATCTCTTGAATTCTTTTAAGAACTGCCTTTAAGGACTCTAATGTCGCTGAAGACCTCTGTTTCCATTGTTTCATTCTCATTTTCACTAGTTCAAACTTCATTATGAACTTATAACCTTCCTATCCACTAACTGAACGTTCCTCCTACCACTCCTTGAATTTTCCCCAAAAATCCGCTTGACATAGCCACATGTTCTAGAACCGAAATGGAGTCAATCCCCATCGAAAAGGTTTATTATCCAAGATCAATGGGAAGTGGTCCGACACTAATCTAATGAGCACCTCCTGTCTAACCAATACAAATTCATCCCAATCTGAACAAAATAAAAATATATATATAGTCTAGAATATGTATTCCTGTTTGACCAAGTGAAATTAACATTGCTCATACCTGGATTGTTTAACTCTAAATCTCTGATAAAAGTATCGAACTTCTTCGTACCTCTGGTCCACCTCCCCGAATCACCCTCATTTTTTTGGATGAAAATCAAATTTTATTGAAATCCCCTCCCAGGCACTACCTGTTCCAGCATAACCAGCTTAGATCCGCCAACTCTTCCCAGAACTTAGCCCTCTCCTTGTATCTACATGGCTCGTATACTCCTGTCATCCACCATCCCCCCTTGTAACGGTTTCAACTTGACTGACAATGTGAACTTCCCTTTAATACACCCCTCCCCCGATAGAACTCTCATATCCTAATGACTAAAATCCTTTCTAACCTTCCCACAAATAAAAGAAAGGCCCAATCTTTGTGTTTAACTCCCCACACCGCTCAGACGACTCCCAATTAATTTTTTTTTCTTTATTTCTTGCAAGATTACCACTTTCGGATTCTCCCTCAGCACTATCTCTTTAACCTTTCTTTTGTTCTCCCTCCCCCACAACCCCTTTACATTCCAAGAGATTATCTTCAATGATACCGCCTAACACCACTCCTAGCTGCACTACCTTCACCCCCTTTCTCATAATTGACATTGCATTTTAGATTCTAAAACTCTCTAGTCCTTTTTCTACCTGTTCCATTCTTTTTCTTCCCGTTGCCCTTGTTCTTTGGCGTTGTTATAGTCATCTGTACCCCCATTCTCGTTAAGATGTAGCTGAACTTTGCCCTCTTATGACTATTTAATCCTGACCACATCTTTTCCCCTAATACATCTCTCTAAACGTTCATTCTGTTGTATAACCAAACTGCCTCAACCTCCCAAAACCTCTATAATGTTCATCTCTTCCCCTTCAGCTGTCAATAATAGAAGTAATGGTGATTGTTTCGATTTATTTGCTTGTGGTTGTGCTTCCAAATACTGTGACATTAGCAGTGCTGTTAGAGACAGTAGTTGCACCCCTATAGCACCACTCCCCTCCATAACGGACATAAAATGCTAATTTCGGTACATTAAATCTACCCCTCCTTATTAGAATCTGCCATCACCTGACTTGGAATTGAATCTGCAATGGTCTTTGAAGCCTCAGCGCTCATTCTTGTTTCATGTCCTCCCACCACATTTATTCTGGTAAAATGAGTCAGCACCACTATTTCCACTTTTGAGTTATAATCGTCACCATAATCATCACCCTTGTAATGCCCCATATGTCTCTATTTCACGGAATCGCGATACAAGTCGCGTGTAAGGCAAAAGTGTACTTCGGATAGCCATATTTTACTCCGAAAAGATCTAAATGGCTCAAAGACTTTCAACAAGTTACATTAATATATTTAAGCATGTTAGAATAGTTGTAAGTCATTTCGTGTAGTTCGAGTCAAAATCGGGATGTAAATTGCAAGTTTTCAATTTACCCGACTTTATAAATTTTGGATAACTTGGAGGAAGCGTAACTTCTTCGTTCCTCTCCAGATTGAGTTTTCGTTCACTAAGGGGTCTAGATTTTTATGCAATCTACAACTTTCATGTTTTCGCTGAAAGCCAATTCAGGCTCCTACTAGGTCGAAACTGAGCGCGAAATAGGCGAATCGCTAACAGATGTTCATTCGGTAACATTAACGCGTTGACTTCGATGTATTTCTGGGAATTATCCTTCAAGAATTTGAAAAGGCTTTCTTCTAAGAAGTTGTAGATCTTCTAATAAGCTTTTCGTGGACATAAAGATCATCTCAATCGGACTTTTGAGTGAGAAGTTATGGTTGTTTAAAATTCAGTACAGCAGGCCCAAAATCAACTGTGAACAGTGATGGAAAATTGAGAATTGGACTTTCATATATGTTCGTTCACCTCCATTGTAATGCCCCTGCCTTAATTAGTAGGATAACATCTTTAATTAAGACCTGGAGTGTTACTAACCCACCTTAGTAGAGCTAAAGTAGGTTTGAAATAAATAATAAAATAATAAATCCAAGAAAATCACATAACCTAGAATAAACCACCATGGTACTCATGCTACGGGCGGTAATATAAAACATGAGTGCAATATACATCGATATACAGGCATGAAATCCAAAAGACATACACACTATGTTAACATGTATTACATAGTAAACAACAACCCAGGCTAGCTGTGGCTTGCCATGTACACACCTATACAACAAAAATGAGTCGGTATCAGAGATCCTTTATTTCGTTCCCGACCCAGTTGCCTCTTCTGTCGTATCCGTCTCCCGGATACCTGAATTGGTTTACATAAAAAGGGGTGAGCTCACAGCTCAGTAGGGGGTATAACAGGCAATATTACGTACGAAACGTAATTAACTATTTAATTATAAATCATGGCTCAACCAATAAAATAATGCATGCATGTGCATATGCAGGTTACCTCCATTGTGTCAACCATTATACCGAAAGAATACCAATGCCGGACCGAATCATAATCATGATAATAACAATGGGCCTGACCGCCCCCAAGAGATACCGAAACTGGGCCGAATCATAATCATAAGAAGAAGAACGGGCCTGATCGCCCCAGAGAATCAGTCGAACATGATCACAATATAATATCATTCATCCCATCAAAGATCATCATCATCATCATAATATAATTGGACCACGTGTCCATCCATATCATATCACAGAATCACTAGTGCTTTGCCGAGGCCTAGATTTCCGGGCTACTCACCGCTGGCTCTAGACAGCCGACCTCATTGCTGTCCCCCGGGGGTTTAGCCCTACTTATTTTCACATCGGCAAGCACTAGTCAATACATATTCCCTTCATCATCGAAGGGCCACAATAGCAATCATATCAAACCCATCACAGAACCATATCACATCCCAGAGTAATTCAGCAGATATAAGAAGCTTTCGGCACCATAGATATAAGATATATGCCCATATGATAGGCCATAAGAATAATCCGAGCTTGCCAAAAAGTCTCCAAGAATTCGGTTGACACAATGACGATGCACAGTATGCATAACATGCTAATAAATGAATATTTGAAACAACTTATGCCATATAACCACAACAAATCTTTTTACATGTTTCTTGATGTATATAATTCATTAATTAATTAATTTCATAAATATAAAATATTTATACACCCAAGGGATATTTCATGTATATCAAATAATACAAATATATCAAGTTTAATGGCATATCTTGCTTCAAATAACATACACATGACTTTATAAATCACAAAACATCATCATCCTCATCATATAATAATTCTTAAAACAAAGACAATTAAAATATGATGATTCATATATAATAAAATTATACTATCAGCTTTTAAAATTAATTAAACCCCTACCTCAGAATATTTAGCCCCAAATAATAAAATGTGAGTTGATACCCAAACCCCGACCAGCACAACTCTACAATTCTTATACCGTTGCGTAGCCCTCAACGTATAGAACAACTTTTCCTTAAGGCTCGACTCGATTCGGCGGAGTTTTGATGACCAATTGCTAAGACGTAATCTCCGTACGTATTTTCTTTAATTTCTCTCTGTCGCTCGGCAACGAAAAAATGAAAGCAAAGGAATGAAAATGGTGGAACAGTGGAGTCGGTGGACTTAAGGAAAAATAAATCTAACTTTATGTTTAATTACGAAAATTAACCCTGAAGTTTCATAACTTTATTATTTTAACCCTGAACTTTTGCAAGTTTACAATTTAGTCCATATTCAACCAAAAAATATGTGTCTAATTTACACTAATTATATTACGGGGTATTACAATCTTCCCCACTAATAAAAATTTCGTCCTCGAAATTTAAATATCGTACCTTAAGTAAATAAGTCCGGATACTTGTGGCGGATCTCAGTTTCCATTTCCCATGTTGCCTCCTCCGCTCCGTGGTGCAACCACAAGACCTTGACTAGTGGTATAACTTTGTTTCTCAATACTCGGTCTTGACGCTCTAGAATTTGAATCGGTCAGGTTTCATACGTCCCATCATCAAGTATTTCCAAATCTTCCCATTGAACAATATGGGATGGATCGTAAACATACCGTCGAAGCATCGACACATGAAAGACATTATGAACAAGCGACATCTGTGGAGGTAAAGCCAAACGATACGAAACATTTCCAACACGCTCCAAGATTTCAAATGGCCCAATGTAACGAGGAGCTAATTTTCCTCTACCACCAAAACGTGTGATACCAAAACGAGGTTTGGTTTTCAAAAATACATGACTACCGACTTCAAACTCCAAAGGACGACGACGTTTATCGGTATAACTCTTCTGCCGACTCTGAGCAGTAAGGAAGTGTTGTCGAATAATCTTAGCCTTCTCAGTGGTTTGTTCTACTAATTCCGGACCCAACAAGGTTCTTTCCCCGACTTCATACCAACAAATCGGAGATCTACACGGGCGACCATACAATGCTTCATAAGGCGCCATGCCTATACTAGCCTGAAAACTGTTATTGTAGGCAAACTCCACTAAAGGCAAATGCTCTATCCAATTTCCTCGAAAATCTAAGACACAAGCTCTCAACATATCCTCGAGGATCTGAATAACTCGTTCGGATTGCCCGTCTGTCTGTGGATGGAATGCCGTACTAAAATTCAACTGAGTACCCAGAGTTTTCTGCAAACTCTCCCAAAATCGAGATGTGAAACGAGGATCTCGATCCAATACAATAGTAAGTGGTACCCCGTGCAACTTAACTATCTCTCGAACATATAATTTGCCAAGGCTCTCTATATTTTGGTTGTTACGAATGGGAAGGAAATGAGCAGACTTCGTCAATCTATCAACAATTACCCAAATGGTGTCTTGACCACCCAAAGCTTTAGGTAACCCCGAAACAAAATCCATTGTAACATGTTCCCACTTCCACTCGGGAATAGGCAATGGTTGAAGTTGCCCTGCGGGTCTTTGATGTTCGGCCTTCACTAACTGACAGGTCATACACTTGCTTACATAATTTGCGACATCACGTTTCATACCACTCCACCAAAAATTTTGGCACAAGTCTCGATACATCTTTGTACCTCCCGGGTGAATAGAAAATTTAGAATGATGGGCTTCACTTAGAATTTCGTTTCTAAGTTCTGGATCTTTCGGCACTACCAATCTATCTCGAACCCGAATTCCTCCGTCGGTCCTAAGTCTGTACTCACCGTGTTCGGTTTCCGTAGCTAAATAATCACCTATCACCCAAAATTCTTTGTCTACACGTTGGGCACTAATCACCTGTTGTTGGAGTGCTGGTTGAACAACCATATTATAAAGATATGCTTGGTTATCATTCCGACTCACCATAAGATTGTATCGTTGCAATTCTTGTCTTAACTTCCACTCTCGACATCGTAGGGCAGCTAAAGACCCTTGGGATTTTCGACTCAAGGCATCGGCTACAACATTAGCTTTGCCCGGGTGATACTACAAAGTAAAATCATAATCTTCTAAGTATTCTATCCACCATCGCTGCCTAAGATTCAAATCTTTCTGGGTGAAGATATATTTCAGGCTCTTGTGATCAGAATAGACTTCAAATATCTCACCATACAGATAATGACGCAAAATCTTAAGAGCAAATACAACCGCAGCCAATTCTAGATCATGGGTAGGGTAGTTTTTCTCGTGTTGCTTGAGCTGACGAGAGGCATAAGCCACAACATTCTCTACTTGCATAAGAACACAACCCAAACCAAATCTAGAAGCATCACAATAAATCGTATAACCCTTTCCCCGCTCGGGTAAAACAAGAACTGGAGCCGAAGTAAGCTTACCCTTCAACTCTAGGAAGGCTTTCTCACAATCGTCACTCCAAATGAATTGGACACCTTTATGAGTGAGGTAAGTCAATGGCAATGCTATCCGAGAAAAGTCTTTCACAAACCGACGATAATAGCCTACTAAACCCAGAAAACTTCTAACCTCCGTAACATTTCGAGGCCTTTCCCACTTTAGAACAGCTTCTATTTTCGTTGGATCTACTGAAATTCCATTACTCGAGACCACATGTCCCAAGAATTTAACTTCCGACATCCAAAAGCCACATTTGCTAAGCTTAGCATAGAGTTGGTGATCTCGGAGGACTTGAAGAGCTAGACGGAGATGATTCTCATGCTCCTCATCAGACTTGGAGTATATAAGAATATCATCTATAAAAACCACCACACACTGATCAAGATAAGGACGATACAAGCGATTCATCAAGTCCATAAATGTCGCTGGCGCATTCGTCAACCCGAATGGTATCACTAGAAACTCGTAATGACCATATCGAGTACGAAACGCCGTCTTTGAAATATCTTCTTCACGAACCAACATTTGATGATAGCCCGATCGGAGATCTATCTTGGAAAATCTAACAGCACCTTGTAATTGATCAAATATATCATCTATTCGGGGCAACGGATACTTATTCTTGACAGTGACACGGTTTAACTGACGATAGTCTATACACAACCGTAACGACCCGTCTTGCTTCTTAGCAAATAGTACAGGTGCGCCCCAAGGAGATACACTAGGTCTGATAAACCCTTTTCGCAATAACTCATCAATTTGAACTTTCAGTTCCTTTAGCTCGGCAAGAGCCATTCGATACGGTGCTAAAGATATCGGAGCAGTACCCGGAATAAGATCAATAGAAAAGTCTACCGCCCGATGAGGGGAAAGACCCGGAAGATCATCAGGAAACACATCTGAAAATTCCCTAACCACAGGAAGATTAGAAGGATACGAACCACCCTCTTTTGTGCCACCATACTGGCCAACCACCCAAAGAAATTCCGTTGTTCCTTGGGCCTCAAATAAGTACTCGGCGTATGTGACTCAGATTTACAATAGAAGATCAACATCTCACTGTTAGGCAATGGAATAGATACTCGACGTTTAGAACAATCAATTATCACATGAAAAGTAGTCAACCAATCCATTCCTAAAATAAGATCATAGACTTCCATATCCATCACAATAAGATCAAACTCTATCGAGGATTCTCCAACACTCAAGGAACAATTTCTACAAATAGAACTCAACCCTACATCACTCCCCAAAGGCGAACCAACACATATCGGTATATCCAAACGTTCCACATTCAATCCCAATCTAGTGACTAAAGCCAACGAGATAAATGAATGAGAAGCACCGGTATCAAATAAAATTTTAACCCAAGAGCTAAATAATAGAACGGTACCTTCCATCATCTTAGCCTCAGGTTGCTCCACCCGACTCAGGGTATACACTCGACCCGAAGTCCTACCGCCTCCCCGAGCATACGAATTTCCACCCCCACGGGATTGACTCTGACCCCGGCCTTGACCACTGGAGAAAGATTGGCCCATTCCGCTACCACGGCTCGAGCCCTGAGTTTGAGACTGGCTGTAGGGAGGTTGAGACGGCTGCTTCTCTCAACTCACATTTGGACAATCCCTACGAATATGCCCCGGTTGACCGCACGGATAACAAACCCTCTCTCTCTGTCCCTGGTGCTCGCTACTGCCCCCTGAAAAACGGTCTCTACCAACACTGCCACTGGAAGACCCTGAATCACCTCTATCCTTCTTTTCCTGATTACCCGATTTTCTCCCCTCGATACTCCTTTTTCTTTCTAGGAATCTACTGGCGTCTGCTCTCTCCTGCTCCACTTCCATGGCTACTCTCACAGCTTCAATTATACTGTTATAGCTTAAGTGATATACCTTCTCTCTGATAGAAGGCTTCAAACCTTTCAGAAATAAACGTATCTTCTCCTCAAGATCACTATCTAAACCTTTCTCGAAACGGCTCAGACTTTCGAACTTTGCCTCATACTCCGTCACAGATATATTCCCTTGGATAAGAGAACGAAACTCATCCCTCTTGATACTACGATGGACCAGTGAGAAATAACGCTCTAAAAATAACTGGGTGAATTGCTCCCAGGTAATAGGAGCATCCGCCCTCCTCGACACGTTCCTCCACCAAACACCCGCCTGATCAATCAATTGATATGTACCGAGGCTGAGTCTCAAATCATCCGATAAATGCATGACATCAAAGGCTCTCTCTATTTGATCGAGCTATGACTCCGCTGTATCGGGTCCGGATATCCCATTAAAAGTAGGAGGAGATAACTTTTGAAACTTCTCGAGGGCCACTATAGCCTGATTCTCATGAACGCTTTCTCGAGGTTGTTCGGTATGAGCCAATACATTGGCTAACTCCCGAGCTATCGCACGAATAGCATCTACAGACTCCCCTCCCGAAGTAGAACTCTCGTGAGTGGCATGATTCACCCCATCATCTGGTGGAGTCGCCATTCACTATACGCAAACAAGAAAAAATATCATGATAACCTGATATACACATATTCATAAAAAATACAGTTCATCTCATAATTCACATATTTCGTCCCACAACCCAAGTAAATCGCAAACCTATCCTCTGATACCAATTTGTAACGCCCCCGCCTTAATTAGTAGGATAACACCTGTAATTAAGACATGGAGTGTTACTAACCCACCTTAGTAGAGCTAAAGTAGGTTTGAAATAAATAATAAAATAATAAATCCAAGAAAATCACATAACCTGGAATAAACCACCATGGTACTCATGCTACGGGCGATAATATAAAACATGAGTGCAATATACATCGATACACAGGCATGAAATCCAAAAGACATACACACTATGTTAACATGTATTACATAGTAAACAACAACCCAGGCTAGCTGTGGCTTGCCATGTACACACCTATACAACAAAAATGAGTCGGTATTAGAGATCCTCTATTTCGTTCCCGACCCAGTTGCCTCTTCTGTCGTATCCGTCTCCCGGATACCTGAATTGGTTTACATAAAAAGGGGTGAGCTCACAGCTCAGTAGGGGGTATAACAGGCAATATTACGTACGAAACGTAATTAACTATTTAATTATAAATCATGGCTCAACCAATAAAATAATGCATGCATGTGCATATGCAGGTTACCTCCATTGTGTCAACCATTATACCGAAAGAATACCAATGCCGGACCGAATCATAATCATGATAATAACAATGGGCCTGACCGCCCCCAAGAGATACCGAAACTGGGCCGAATCATAATCATAAGAAGAAGAACGGGCCTGACCGCCCCAGAGAATCAGTCGAACATGATCACAATATAATATCATTCATCCCATCAAAGATCATCATCGTCATCATAATATAATTGGACCACGTGTCCATCCATATCATATCACAGAATCACTAGTGCTTTGCCGAGGCCTAGATTTTCGGGCTACTCACCGCTGGCTCTAGACAGCCGACCTCATTGCTGTCCCCCGGGGGTTTAGGGATAATCAACCCAAGGGCACCGAGCCCTACTTATTTTCACATCGGCAAGCACTAGTCAATACATATTCCCTTCATCATCGAAGGGCCACAATAGCAATCATATCAAACCCATCACAGAACCATATCACATCCCAGAGTAATTCAGCAGATATAAGAAGCTTTCGGCACCATAGATATAAGATATATGCCCATATGATAGGCCATAAGAATAATCCGAGCTTGCCAAAAAGTCTCCAAGAATTCGGTTGACACAATGACGATGCACAGTATGCATAACATGCTAATAAATGAATATTTGAAACAACTTATGCCATATAACCACAACAAATCTTTTTACATGTTTCTTGATGTATATAATTCATTAATTAATTAATTTCATAAATATAAAATATTTATACACCCAAGGGATATTTCATGTATATCAAATAATACAAATATATCAAGTTTAATGACATATCTTGCTTCAAATAACATACACATGGCTTTATAAATCACAAAACATCATCATCCTCATCAAATAATAATTCTTAAAACAAAGACAATTAAAATATGATGATTCATTTATAATAAAATTATACTATCATCTTTTAAAATTAATTAAACCCCTACCTCAGAATATTTAGCCCCAAATAATAAAATGTGAGTTGATACCCAAAACCCGACCAGCACAACTCTACAATTCTTATACCGTTGCGTAGCCCTCAACGTATAGAACAACTTTTCCTTAAGGCTCGACTCGATTCGGCGGAGTTTTGATGACCAATTGCTAAGACGTAATCTCCGTACCTATTTTCTTTAATTTCTCGCTGTCGCTCGGCAACGAAAAATGAAAGTAAAGGAATGAAAATGGTGGTACAGTGGAGTCGGTGGACTTAAGGAAAAATAAATCTAACTTTATGTTTAGTTACGAAAATTAACCCTGAAGTTTCATAACTTTATTATTTTAATCCTAAACTTTTGCAACTTTACAATTTAGTCCATATTCAACCAAAAAATATGTGTCTAATTTACACTAATTATATTACGGGGTATTACATCCATTCCTTCTCATTTTATCACTTTCACTTGAGGGCTTCTAGAAAGAGATAAAAGATGCGATTTTGGGAGTTTTGAGCATGATTTGAGATCACGACACTAGCTTTTCCTTCTTCCCAATCACCGAGCATTGTTCATCGTCATCTTCATCATCTTCACCTCCTTCCATGGCTGAAAAATGGGGATAGCTTGTGATTCGCTCGACTCGGCTCGTCTCGGCTGTGATTCTTCGAGGGATTAACCCTATATGGGTGGGAACATTATTATTAAAGCTTGTTTTCAAGTTATTATGACAAATTCACACCAAATCAAACAACATTAGAGTTTTCACTCAAAACGCACGTTCATGGGGGGTTCGGGCTGTTTTTGTTAGAATATACTATATATTACGTTTCCTATTTCTATTATACTTTCCATATTGTATTAATTGTATTGATTGTATTCCCATTATACTTTCCTAATTGTATCCTAGATTAGGGTTTTATTTCTAGTATATATATTCTTACTCTATTGTACATTCAATCATCAAGAAAGTAATACAATTCTTTCATTCTCATTCTTCAATCTCTCTTTCGTTTCTATTTCGTTACATGGTATCAGAGGGATTCATCCTCCTCTAGAACCAATCTCTTATCTAATCATCAACCAAATCCAAATCAAAAACCCTAGCCTCATCAACCCAAGCAACCAACCAATCAAAAACCCTAGCTTTATTCAACTGTCGATCCACTGTTCGAAGCCCTACGGAACCTCGATTAACTCAAACCATATACCAAAAGCTTCGTCTTTTCAATACGAACCAAACCCCGTTGAAAACACCCCATTCGGACATCACACGCGCTCTCATGCGCCTCTGCAAGATCCCCCAGTCGCGCAGCCCAGATCCCACGCGCACCGCACCCTCCTTTCTTGATCAATCGCCACCTCGATACATAACCCTAAACCACCCATATAATATACCAAAATCTTCGTCTCTTCAAGACGAACCAAACGCCGTCAAAATCACCCCAATCGGAGTTGGAACGCGCTCCCACGCGCCTCTGGAACACAGCCACGCGCCACTGCCCTAAAAACCCTAAAACCGGTTTTTTTCTGAACCGGTTCTTACTCCCTTGACCGGTTCACCTATATCTAACCCGGTTTTGTTCACTCTAAGACCGGTTCCCCGCTAAATCAACCGCTCCGGATCCGTTTCTGGCCTCAGATCTCTCAGAATCAGATTAGTTTTTACAAATATTGTGTTATTTTACACGTTTCTCAATGGAAAAGCACGAGTTTTCGCGTCCGATTTCTGTCGTTCTCAATGGCACCAACTATGTTCAATGGTCCCAAGCCATGAAAAGTTTTCTGAAGTCTCGTAAGTCTTGGAGAATTGTTACTGGAGAAGTTGTTAAGCCAACCAAGAAAACCGATAAAACTGACGATAAGTTCAATGATCGCCTTGATGATTGGGAAAGCAAAAATGGTGATATTATCACATGGGTTCGGAATACATCTATCTCTCGTATAGGGCAGCAGATTGGTCGTTTTTCCACTGGGAAGGAAGTCTGGAATTTTCTACAATCTAGGTACACTCCAAAAGACCTCTCTCATCAATACCAGTTGCTTACTGCTTTACATTCTAAAACCCAACAACCCGAGCAATCAATTGATGATTATTTATCTAACCTTCAAGCTATTTGGGATCAGTTAGCCCAATCCGAACCTTCTTTTTGTGAGCATGATGCAGAAAAATTTGAAACATACCGAGATAACCAGCGTGTTATCACTCTTCTAATGGGACTTCACGATAAATTCGAACCAGTTCGGGCTGCTCTACTCCATCGCAGTCCATTACTGTCTCTTGATGATGTCACGACAGAGCTTCTCTCTGAAGAAACTCGGTTCGCCACTCGGGCCCACAATTTTAATGCTGTTTTAGCCGTTCCAAGCTCGAAACCTACCAAAAACTCGTTTTCTCGAGAATGTTTGTACTGTCATGCCACCACCCATATGCTACTAAAGTGTCCAATTAGGACGTGTTTCTTTTGCAAAAAGGTGGGACCAGGTCACTTTCAAGCCGATTGTTACAAGAACCCATCTAGGAGATCCTCCTCTAGATCATCCTCTAGCACCATCACCGCTGCCACCACTGATTCTTCTGAAGCAGACATTTCTACTGCACCAGTGACTCTAGCTGACATCACAGCTCTTCTGAAACAGGTTACATCCTCTTCTGGTTCTGCTATGGCCACCACCACAGGTACATCTTGGTTCTTTGATTCTGGCTGCTGCAATCATATGACTTATGATCATACTATTTTCACATCTAAAAGTCATAATTCTCATACACCCACCATTAAAACTGCTGATGGCTCTCAATTATCTGTTAGTCATGTTGGAACGGTTACTACTCCTAGCCTCTCTTTACCTGCTACATTTTATATTCCCAAATTGACTATCAACCTTATTTCTGTTGGTCAACTATGTGATCTTGGACTGAATGTTATATTTTTCTCGTCTGGTTGTCATGTGTAGGATCCTCAGACGGGACAAATTATTGGGATAGGCCGTAAAGTTGGCCGCATGTTCGAGCTCATACACCTCCGTACCTCACCCACTCCTATTGTTGCATCCACACCACCTGTTGCATCCCCACCAACTGTTTCTTCATTTGAGTTGTGGCATTCCCGTTTAGGACATGTGTCTTTTGATCGTTTTCGTTCTATTGTGTCATCTGGTCAGTTAGGGTCAATAAAGTCTGAGAAATTGTCTTGTTTATCTTGTCAACTTGGAAAACAACCGGCATTATGTTTTAATAAAAATGATTCTATTTCTTCAGCACCATTTGATCTTATTCATTCTGATGTGTGGGGACCCTCTCCACATTCTACCATGGGGGGTTCAAAATATTTTGTTATCTTTTTGGATGATTATAGTCGTTTTACTTGGATCTATCTTATGAAAACTCGTTCAGAATTACCCCAAATCTATATTAATTTTGCTCGCATGATTCAAACTCAGTTTTCTCGTCCAATAAAAATTTTTTGAGCTGATAATGCCATGGAATATAAGGGAACCTCATTTCTTAAATTTCTCCGTGAACAAGGCACTGTTTCTCAATATTCTTGTCCCGGTACATCTCAGCAAAATAGTCGTGCTGAACGCAAGCACCGACATATTCTTGATACTGTTCGCACACTTCTTATCTCTAGTAGTTGTCCTGAAAGGTTTTGGGGGGAAGCAGCACTTACTGCTATTTACACTATCAATCGTATCCCTATTCCCTTCCTTCAGCATCAATCTCCATATGAGAGGCTTCATGGTACCTCTCCTGATTACAATTTCTTACGAGTCTTCGGTTGTGTTTGTTTTGTGTTACTCCAGCCTCATGAACATTCTAAATTGGAACCACGTGCTTGTCTTTGTTGCTTCTTGGGTTATGGGATAGAACATAAAGGTTATCGGTGTTGGGATCCTATTTCCAAACGCTTACGAATTTCTCGTCATGTTGTCTTTTGGGAACATAAAATGTTCTCCTCTCTATCCAAATTTTATGTCCTTGAAGAATCACCACTTCCGTTCTTTACTCATTCATCTCTTGACCTTTTCACCCCTGAACTTGAGGGTCCAGTTGTCACATTCCCACCAGAACCTGAACCTGAACCAGAAGCCACACCATCACCACCTCAACCTCCCAGTCCAACACCTCCTGAACCATCCTCACCTGACATCATTTCTTCCAATGAGCTTCAATATACGGCACCTCCCAATGATGATGTCTCGCCTGCTGATCCTGTCATACCTCCACCACAACGACAGTCCACTCGGGTAAGAGAGCTCCCTCATCACCTTCGTGATTACCATTGTTATTCTACTATGATATCTCACTATGAACCCACATCCTATAAGGAAGCTAGTACTAATCCACTTTGGCAGCAAGCTATGACAGAAGAATTACAAGCTTTAGATAAAGCGCATACCTGGGATCTTGTGACTCTTCCTCCTGAAAAATCTGCAGTTGGGTGTAAATGGGTGTATAAAATCAAGACACGATCTGACGGTTCGATTGACCGATACAAAGCTCGTCTCGTAGCCAAGGGGTTCAATCAGGAGTATGGTATAGACTATGAAGAAACTTTTGCTCCTGTGGCTCGAATGACGTCTGTTCGCAGTCTTATTGCTATTGCTGCCGTTCGTAAATGGGATCTTTTTCAGATGGATGTTAAAAATGCCTTTCTTAATGGGGACCTCACAGAAGAAGTATATATGAAACCACTTCTCGGTTATTCACACCAGTCTACTCAGGTCTGCAAACTTCGTCGTGCTCTATATGGACTCAAGCAAGCTCCCCGAGCTTGGTTCGCAAAATTTAGCTCTACCATCACAAAGCTTGGTTATTCATCCAGTTCGTCAGACTCAGGCCTCTTTATTCGAAAGACAGATTCTGGGACTATTCTTCTTCTCCTCTATGTGGATGATATGATAATTACTGGGGATGATATTTCTGGTATCTCAGATCTCAAACAATCTCTCAGTCAGTTTTTTGAAATGAAGGATCTTGGTCGTCTCAACTATTTCTTAGGGCTGGAAGTCCTTTCTGATTCAACAGGTTACTATTTATCTCAAGTGAAATACACGTCTGACGTTCTGGCTCGTGCTGGTCTCACTGACTGTAAAACTGCATCTACTCCATTGGACACCAATGTTAGACTTACTCCGTTTGATGGTACTCCTCTCTCTGATGGAACTTTATACAGACAGTTAGTTGGCAGTCTGGTTTATCTTACTGTTACTCGCCCGGATATTGCTTATGCTGTCCATGTTGTTAGTCAGTTTATGGCTGCTCCTCGCTCTACTCATTTTGATGCTGTTATTCGGATTCTTCGTTATCTCAAAGGGACAGTTTTTCATGGGCTTCACTACTCCTCAAAGTCATCTCTTGTATTAAGGGCTTACTCTGATGCAGACTGGGCCGGTGACCCTACGGATCGTCGGTCTATTACTGGTTACTGTTTCTTCCTCGGGGACTCCCTTTTTACTTGGCGTAGTAAGAAACAGTCTGTTGTTTCTCGATCAAGCACTGAGGCTGAATACCGCGCTCTTGCTGATACTTCACAAGAACTAATATGGCTTCGACGCCTCCTCGATGACTTAGGTGCTCCTCAAGACTCTGCTACTACTCTTTATTGTGACAACCGTAGTGCCATTCAAATCAGTCACAATGACGTCTTTCATGAACGAACTAAACACATTGAGATTGATTGTCACTTTATTCGCCAGCATATTCGCAATCTGTACATTCGTCTTATGCCCGTATCTTCAGATGACCAACCTGCAGATCTCTTCACTAAAGCTCACCAGCCTAGCCGTTTCCAAGCATTGATTTCCAAACTCCAGCTGGTCTCTCACTTACCACCTTGAGTTTGAGGGGGGGGGGTTAGAATATACTATATATTACGTTTCCTATTTCTATTATACTTTCCATATTGTATTAATTGTATTGATTGTATTCCCATTATACTTTCCTAATTGTATCCTAGATTAGGGTTTTATTTCTAGTATATATATTCTTACTCTATTGTACATTCAATCATCAAGAAAGTAATACAATTCTTTCATTCTCCTTCTTCAATATCTCTTTCGTTTCTATTTCGTTACAGTTTTATTTCGAATATTTGGTTGATTTACATTACATATAACTTGATTATGATTCTTATACCAAAAGCCCCAATTTCAAATGGGTTTTAAGTATGGTTTGCATACGACCCTCATATACAGATACAATAGCGAACAACCACTTTGATATGCATATATATGAGGATATATATAGCATTAAAAGTATGATTTAGGTATAATTACTTGTGTTTGCGATGTTATTATTGTACTTTGGTTATTATTTTCTTTTTTTATGAGTTTTGCTAGCTACTCACCAGTCCGTAACTATGCTGGGCAGATTTATAAGATTATTTTGAGTAAATTAAGTACAAAAACTATATGGGAAAGTTTATATTAAACTTAAAACTTATCAATTATATATTATACTTGCTTGGAGCTTACATGATAGAAATCTATGAAACTTCCCATACGGATGATATTCTTAAATAAGCCACTAGTTTCAGACTTGGTGACGTGAGTTTAAGTACAACAACAATACTACCGTTTGATCTACGGTATATGTATATATATGTATGTATGCACTAGCTATATATGTATACATATGAGACATACCCTTATATGTTGGAACATATATGTTTTCATGGTTTATGCAAGTTTGTTATTTAGATATGAATGAGATTTCTTATGCGTTGTTTGAGGTTTCATATATATATATATATATATATATATTTACATGGGTTTGGGCACTTTAACATACCATTTGGTTATTACCTGTGGCGTATAGCCTTGGAGGCTACGCGAGTTATGAGATTGTCCTTGGGGAACATAACCTATATGATATTTGGAAAAGTAAGTTTGATATATATATATATATGTATGCTGGTGTATGCACCTGTAAAATGTATCTTTGAGTCAAGCATATAGAATTATGATATTCCATGCTTTCGTAAATGATAATTATGATCTTTATACTAGTTTGGGTATATTAAGTATATGTTTGAAATAAAGATAGCTTTTCATTACTTCTATTCTTATTGGCTAGTTGATGGGTTCGAGATAAACCTTATTATTAGTTATCCGGCACAATTACTCGCTTATGGGCTTGTTACTTGGATGATTTGATTTGTACACATACATGGTTGCGCTAGTCTATGGTAGGTCCCATGTTTGGTTTCTAAAGGTTGGGGCCGTAAGTTGGGACTGAGTGCCCCTGGGTGAAAGACCCAAAACCGTGCACAAAAACGAACTGGAGGCCCTACTACCGCGTGGGTGAAAGGCTACGAAATGAAGACCTGGTAGTACACTTGACTAGTTACAAGTTGTTGAGATAATCGCCGAGAGCGAGATATTTTTTAGACGATACGATTGTGGTGCACCGTTGTATAAACTAACCAATAGTCTATTATATATATTTTTTCTTACCAAAGGCTATTTGTATCTGAATGATACTTCTTTTACCGTACGTATGAGGTATATGACTATTATATGTTATTAGCTAGCTTTCAATTGTATTTTCAATTGACATATATCTTATGATATTTCAGGGATGGGAAAGCATTGGCAGGCATATCTTAATATGATTTTTATTACAAAAGAAAATTACTTTCATTACTACACCTCGCATGCATTCTTTCTACAACGTATTTTATATATCTATATTAAACCTTATAGTTCCCACTGAGCCCATGTTTGGCTCATTCCCATTTTTCCAAACCGATTTTGGAGGTATATCTCGGGGGATGGCACGATTGTGAAGTCTAGAACCTCTTATTACCCTAGACATTTATAGTCGTCCTTAAATGACTTGTCTTTTACTAATTTTGAATATCATTTGTATAATTGAATTTTAATTTGATTAAATGTATAATTATTGAAAATGATGTATATCATTTTAACTTGGATTGGGACCTCATTGGAGGATTTGTATTGTATAGAAATTGTATGAGTGATGCTTATGTGTGGAGTGTATCCAACTGTTGTGTTTGAGATTTCATTTTTATGAAAATGGTTTACAAATTTTACAAGGCGGATTGTTGTTTAAATGAATTTCACATGCCGAAATTTTTATAAAACAAGTTTTCAAACTGATCGAGTTTTATCCAAGAAAAAGATTTTTAAAAAGTTGTGACTTTTATATTTTGAATCTGCCGTCGCGCATGTTACCGTGATTAACCAGGTCCCGGAGGTGAAAATCTCAGAACGGGATTCGGGGCATCACAACCCTCGGACTCGGAATGATTGCAAAACTGAAACCCAGTTTCTGAAGTCTCACCATTTTCTGTCTTATTTGACATTAAATCTTCATACTTGCTTACACCTTTGTCTTGCTTCCCCTCTCTCTCTACCCACCTGCTCCTTTTTTTTAATTGTTGTATCATCACTCTCCTCTTCTTGTGTACGTAATTAGCCTTCAACGATATTACCTCTCCTCGATTATTTCCGGCTGCCTAACATAAAGCCCAGTTAACTGCTTGGTCCCGAAGCTCATTTTGCCATTACTTATGACTGAATTAAACTCGCTTCCACTGACTAGTGGTGAAAATCTCATAACGGGATTCGAGGCGTCACAACCCTCGGACTCGGAATGATTGCCAAACTGAAACCCAGTTTTTGAAGTCTCACCATCTTCTGCCCTATTTGACATTAAATCTTCATACTTGCTTACACATTTGTCTTGCTTCCCCTCTCTCTCCACCAACGCCTGCTCCATTTTTTTAATTGTTGCATTATCACTCTCCCCTTCTTATGTACATAATTAGCCTTCAACGATATCACCTCTCCTTGATTATTCCTCGCTGCCTAACATAAGGCCCCAATCAACTGCTTAGTCCCGAAGCTCATTTTGCCATTGCTTATGACTGAATTAAACTCACCTCCACTGACTGGTCTAATCCTCGCCTGGTCGACTGAATCAGATTCATACTCATTAACCCCTTCATTAAAGCAATCTATCATTTTCCCTTTCCCCCCATTAAATACCACATTCTTAAAGCTGCCTTCATTGTTCTCACGTGTCATCGTATGAGTAATCTTTTCTTGACCTCTATCACTACCGGCTACATTTACGATACACCATTCAAAACTACACATTTTCTCTCCATCTCATCTTAGATAAATTTTGCATCGATTAAACTCGCCCAGGAATGGTGGTAATTTATATTTGCTTCTCTCTTGGAGGTTCAAATTAGACAGAACTTTTAGTCTGATCGGAAATTCTTCCTCCCCATAGACATGTCGATTTCTGCCATGATTTATCTGTGCCTCCAATTTTAATTTTTGCATTGAAAATTTGCTCAAACCATGATGGTATGATTAACAGGGCCTCTATTCACTAGGTTTTCACTCCTATAGTTTTCACTAATATAGGTCATTAAATAATGCAAAAAATCTCGTGTTCTAAGCTGACTCTCCTATGTGCAAGCGTGGCTGAATAGGGTAAGGTTTAGGTTGTTTCATATTTGGCAGGTCTTACGATATACCTCAAGAGCGTAAGTACGTATAAGGACCTTTTGATATACCTCTATTGGGTACATGAGGGGTAAATCGCTTTATATACCTCAGTAGGGTACTGGGCCAAGAAGAGTAGTCCTAAGCGCTTTTGGCTAGTGTAGACCCGCAAGTCCATGACCTAATCACAACTCTGGTCCCGAGGTTGATAGGGTAAATTTACACATGCAAAAATGCATGATAATTCACGAGTATGTGCGAAATAGCAATCTGGTTGTTCATCTATGTTATCCCAGGACTAAGGCTTGTAAGTCCTACATTGAATAAATAGCAGGAATTAAATATATGATCAATTATATAAGAGCTTGGTTCTCATTATCCCTAGCAGACTTGGCTACTGTGAGAATCCGATCTTTCGACCCTGCAATTCTCGTTTTGAAATCTTTTTAAAAAAATATGTTTTTAGAGTTACTAGTTTGTTTCACAAGAAAACAAACAAAAGATTGTATAAAAGATAATCCAAAAACAGATTGTCTTTTACAGATTGAAATCAGAGATAACTTGATAACTTCTTTGCTAGGGTTCGGGAACTACGTTACGAATTGGGAAAGTGTTAGGCATCCAATCTGCCCTTTCGGTATCTTAATGAATCATGTACTTAATTCTGATTTAGATATCTTGCAACTAGTTTGAATGTTTTCAAAATAATCTTTTTAGATAAATTCAATTTGAAACAGTATTTATGAAATCAGACTTGTGTTCATAAGCGCCTATGTATTCATTCGTAGAATGAAATTAGAGCCGCATAGTTCCACATGTTTGGAAATTATTTTTTGTGGGGGTTTGTTTTGAAATGTGTCAAAATAGTATTTTAGTGTTCTTGTAATACTTTAGAAAAGACTTGTTTTTGAAAATGGTGAACTTCTTTGCAAATTATCTAATTTTCTTGATTAAAACTTGTATTTAAATGCGAAATTTAAATTCAAAAAAATTATAGACACGTAACTGAAACGCTTAAAAGAAAGTCTTACTTTTTTGTTGAGGAAATTTTCCTTCTTCTCCAAGCTTCATTCTCCTTCTTCAAACTCTCTCTCTATTCAGAGATTTCTCTCTCTTTAAAACTATTTCTCTCTCTAAAATGCTCTAAAAAATCCTCTCTAAACTCTCTATAAATGCCTTTATCTCTCTCTCCAAAATTAATGAATTTACGATGATATGAAATGAGACCCCGAATGTCTTATTTATAAGCAAATTTTTCTCTGGAAACACATCAGGAAAAGGGTGCTACCCAAGGCTGCAGTACGAGGTTGCGGCAGGGACTTGCAGTTGGCTCCCTAAAAATCCCCAAAAAAATGACCCAAAAATCCTATCATGAATTCTAAATGCATGCATGCAAAAATACAATTATAAATTTTCATGAAGGTCACGAATTAAGGTGTCTACACTCCATAATCAATTATTTAAAACTTTTTTTTCTTAAGCAGTTCCATTTTCAACCCCCAGTGATTTTCCCCAATTCAGATCCATTTCCTCTTCTTTCACACATTTGTCTCATTGGTTAAATTGCTCCTTCTCTTCTTCTCCCGTCTCTCTAATTCCCTTGAATTGCTACGTTTTTGGGTAGATTATTTAACAATTTCAATCCGTTAAGAAACTCTAAAAATCCAATTCTTCTACCCTCCATCTCATCTCAATTGGTACTTCTTTAATATGTATGTTTTATTTCTCTCCTTTTAGTTAAATTGTTGAATGCAATTTTACCTTTTTATTTTCCTCTTAATCTCTATGTTATTCAACAAACAACTTTCGTTTTTCCCTTTCTATGGTGTTTTGCAAGGAAATGGCCTCTAACTGGAATGATATTTCATTTGTCTTCCTCACAAAATTGTCTCACCAATTGTACGAGGTGGTACTTTGATATTTTACTTTAAGTATTCTTTGTATGTTTTCAACTTGTTTTCATACCCTATTGGTGAAAGAGATATGTCCTAGGACTATTCATAGATTATGATTTGTACTTGGATATTTTATGCTTATTGTTATTAATAAAGTTTATTTATTATACTTTATATTCTCTTGTAAATAATATATATTAATACTAGTTCATCAAGTACGTGACTTGATTGTGGGATGCTAGTAATGTTATAATAATATTATTTAGATGTCCCTAATCATGTGCCAATAACCTAGGATCACATTGATATAATGATTAGAGTATGGGTCAGCTGATGATTATGTTCCACAAGTCATGGATATGGAAATATCAAGCTGAACATACTGATACTTGTTAGGGAACAAAGTATTGGACTGACCCGCTTTGGGGATACTGCGAGGAGTGTTACATAATGTCATCAGTGATGTTCCCCATTTGTGATATCGTATTATCCTCAGACCTGAGATCGCCATGGTTACCAACATAGGGATTAGCATGTCAGGCATTATCAAACGTTGCTCTTGATCGAGTAATTATAAAGATGATGACCGAGCATACTATGAACTATGTAGAGGTATGTGGTTGATCAAGATGGGATTTGTCACTTTCATATATTGAGAGAGATATCGTTGGGCCCCTTGATAAGTGTAATTAATATTTGCATGGCCATGCACAAATGAGATGTCATTTGTTTTAGATTAATTATACTTAGAGATCAAGAAATAAAGATTGAACTATACAAGAATGACACTTGCCTAGTCTTGTGTTCAATCTAGATATCGATTGACAAAAGGAGTTAATATGTGGAATATCAATTTAAGGTTGTGTCGTTTTTGACCTTTATACCCTTTGGATAGTAGTAATGTTTTACTAGAGATCGCTTACTATTTGTATAATAAAACGAGCTTTTAATTATACTGCCAAAGAGTGTAAAACCTACAGGGTCGCACACCAAAACGAGTTGGATCAAAACGAATTAAAACGGGCCAAGTTGGACTTGGGCCCAGTTCGTTTGTTGCTTAGGGTTCTCACTAGGGTTCCCTTATAAAAGGGAACCTTTGTTCATCCTGGCTGTCATGGGAAATTTTTGAGAGGCTAGAGAGTCGAAATTAATTGAGAGAACCCTAGAAGGCGCTAGTACACCAAGCAAGGATCTCATCTCGTTCGTGTGTGCATACCGTAGAGGCGTCGTAATTTCTACGCTAAGGACGACAACAACAGAAGGATCCGATCCATCCTGTTCGTTTTAGTAACATCAAATCACATATAAGGTATGTCTTCTGTCGATTTTATTGAACAACATAGATCCTAGGGTTTATAGATTAGTGTGTAAATTTGTGTATGTGATACATAATTACTGCCCTAATCACTAACAATTGGTCCTTCCAACTTGCTCTAATCTCTTTCATGTGCCAGGTAACCACTAAGTTAAAATGCTACAAAGAAGTTATATTCTTCTATAGTAGGTGTTTCATTATCTCTTACATTTTGTAATATTGGAGATTGATTATTGATTATAATTGATTTCTATGTGGTAATTTGGTCCTCCATGTTGACTATGTTGAGAATGTTGGATTAGAAGTATATATACTATCAATTAATTTTCATGTGATTAAGAGTTAGTTATGAGTTATATTTTTTGCATTTTAGTTTTATTTAAAATAATACTATTTTGTTCTGTTAAGATTAAAACCTAATAACAAATTAACATTATAGTGGATATTGCAATGGTTCGGATTTGAAGTTCTAATACAGTAAAAGTAAGGATTTCACTATTGTTTTTATCACTTATGGTACTTTATGGAGATTTTTGTTAAATTGGTTTTTGGACTGTGATGTTCGATGGGAATTTTTAGTATACAAGGGTTCTAGAATTTCTATGCTTATTAAAAGCCTCACTGGATTATATTAAAGAGCTTTGAATTTAAGTAAATCAAATTTTATTAGTTATTGTGGAAGTTTTGTTTAATCAAGTAATTAGGCAAACGATGGGTGGCGTCATATATGCCAATTCAACCAAACTTCATTCTAATTGATTCATCTTCGCTCATAGCAACATAAGTGTCTCAGATTAATTAGAAGAGATTTATAAAGAGGGTAGTAGGAGGCAAGTACAAGCTTCGTCGCAAGACTGGAAGTAGTCCCTATGGTGAAATCTTTCTTGGTCTATGTTTGATTCTCTCTCTATAGTCATTTCTTGGTTTTAATTTTTCGAATTTTTTTCCATTTTTGTAATGCTAATTCTATGAATTTTTGATTGGTAACAATTCAGCCACCTATGTAATACTTTTGAGATCATTGTTATTAAATTGTAAGAATCAATTCCTGAATCCTATTTGTTTTTATACAATACAATTATATCTTGACCTTATTATCGCTATAATCAGGTTTTTGAGACTCAATCCGATAATGCTCTCCTATCACTTTATTAATTTATTTGTCTCATGTAGTAGTTTTAGCCATCTTTGTTTCTAGATTCATTTTTGATGTGATTTTCTTTATAAGCCTAAATCTCCATTTCTTACACCCTTTTGAGTACAAAAGTTGTGAGAGGTGCCATTTTAATTGATATAACAAGGTGTCTACCACAAGTTGTTGTAAAGGAAGATGGAAGAGAACGTGTCTGAACTCACAAATGCTTTTAATTAATAAGGAGTTGGAAACTAATTATAATATTCCTTACATTGTATTTTGAATTCTCTGTTATATTATTATGTGTACATTGAATAATTGACATAAAACTTGAAATCTTTTTTCATTTTTAAAATTTTAAATTATTCTCGAGAGTCATTTTGCTTTATATTACTTTAACTTTCTAATTGATCTTAGTTTTATTATATACGTTATGTGTTTGGATTTTATTTGTTTTCCATCTTAGTTGCTTCTTATCCATTAGTATAACATTTGGCATGGCAAAGTGATGAAGAACTACTAGATCATCCAAGTCTGTAGACCTTTTTGATACTGTTAGAAGCATTACATGCATTATTTGGCCCTTAACAAGGAAAGTTGAGATCTTCACATTCATTCAATATATATATATATATATATACTAGGGTATACTCGTGCCATCGGGCACGATAAAAAGAACAAAAAATAATAATTAGATAAAATATAATTACTAGAAAAAAATGAGGATCGGAGATGTATATGACCTGAAATCATCTCGACCCTTTTATAATGTAATGATGTTGATAGTGCAAAAAGTTTATCCAATTAATCCCTCCAACCATGAGCTGACACGTGGCCATCCACTTTGAATTAATTGGACCTGTCCCAGCGCTGGAGCTCTGTCGAACTACCTCAGGAAGGACGAGCTCCTCAAAGAGTGGGGAATCGCTCAAGAACTGGGTCCGTACCAATAGCTGTGGAGCTCGGTCTTCAGAGCCCTTTCAGCAGGCCCTGTAGCTCCTTCTTGCTCAACCACTCTGCTAGAGTAGTTGGCAGAAGTATGAGCGACTACCACCTGCTCTACAGAATACACAAAACTCCCATCTCTTTCATTAAATGTACACCTACCGCATTTAATGCACCGAATTTCATGGAGAAGCAAGGTCAGAGTTGGTGATGACAGAAGCATGGCTCCCAAACTTGCTCTAGGAGCTCTAACCGCACGTTTTCTCCAGTCATATATATACAAGAAGCATTTACTTCTTGGAGAGAGGTTGGACAACCAAAAAGAGAACACTTCAACAACCAAGCATTTAAATACAAGTGTAATAGGCAAGAAAGACAGAGCTACATAGCCCGCCACAGAGCTCCTAAGTTAGAGAGAGGAAACCCTGGTTGGCTTAGCCTTTTCCTTCTGTTGTAATAGTGAGAGAATAGAACAATTAAAGAGCATTTTGTGAATTTGTAATAATTATTTGATCATCATCAATATAAGACAAACCGAGCTCCGAGCTTTATTCCATAGGGGATGACTAATCTGTATCTTCATATGAGGCCAACCTCCTCTCCATATCCTTTTCTCATGCCATATTGTTTGTCTACATTTTGACCTTGTCTTATTCTACATAAGTAAACATCATAAATTATTTGACTGTGTGGGCGGAAACGGACCTGCTCTAGATTTCCGCACCAACAGATGTTATGAGTGTATTTAAAAGAGAAAAAAATATTATATTCGAGGTAGATTGAACTGTAATATAAAAAATTATCGCCCTGAAATCGCCTCGACACTTTTATATTGTAATGGTGTTATAAGTGTATTTAAAAGAAAAAATATATTATTTTTGAGGTAGGTTGAACACTAATATAAAAAAATTCTGCCACATTTGGCTTTGTTCGGATTGAAACATATTCGATCGGGATATTTTATTATTTTTAATTTTATTTAAGTATCTTTTATTCATTGTATAATATTTTCAATAACTAATGGGTTATAAATACGTTAAGTATGTCATTATATCTGTATTGTTTTATAACTTTTTTTGAATTTTTTTTATACATAATTTAATAATCACAATAGATCTTGATGAACATATTTCAAATATATAAATTTTATTAAAGGTGGATTTGTAAATTTAAAGTTATGGCATTTAATTTTTTTTTAAAAATTTAATGAGAGAGAAATGTATATTTTCAATAACTAATGAGTTAGAAATACGTTAAGTATGCCATTATAGTTGTAATGTTTTATAAATTTTATGTCATTATATTTATAATGTTTTATAACTTTTTCTTGATTTTTTTATACATAATTTAATAATCACAATGAATCTTCGTTTATAGATGTTGATGAGTATATTTCAAATATATAAATTTTACTAAAGTTGAATTTGTAAATTTAAAGTTATAGCATTAGAAAGTTTTTTAAAATTTAATGAGAGAGAAATGTTGTAGAAAAATAGAGAGATGTAAGAGTTATATTTGTGTATATGTTTAGTGTATGAGTAAATGTTGAGTTGATTTAACATCTTGTTGTGACTATAAAAGTGATATAATGGTCTAAAAGTGTTAGCACTATTACAAATTAATATGAGACATTAGATTGATTTATTATTTTATTACAAAAAATTCTTATTTTATAATATAGATATTCTTATTTTGTGACTTTTTCCATTAAGAAATTTTCTTTAGTGGTCGTGGAAGAAAAAAATTCACAAAATATATAAAGGAATAATGATATCTATTCATAAAATAAACATAATATGAAGAACATCTTATCACATATCTCAACTATTTTCAAATTCTTATTAAATTAAGGCCCTGTTTGGTCGCTCTTTTTTTTGTTGTTTTTTTTCCAAATTTAAAAAACTTAATTCAAAATTAACTATATTTTTACACTTTCTAAAATTTATCCCACTTTACTTTCTCTCTCTAATTTTTTTTTAAAATACCATAACTTTGAATTAAAAAATTAAAATTAAATAAAAAAAATATATATTTAAAACATACTCGTCGAGATTTATAAAATAAGATCCATTGTGACTATTTTTTGAATTTTTTTATAAGATTTTTAGTTGGTTGAAAAAAACTTAAAAAAAAAAAAAATTACTTTTCAATATACTTCAAAATTTCATCAAATACCGTATTTTAAAAACTCAACTTAAAAGCTCAATTCAAAATATACACCAAACATCACCTAATTTTACTTTTATTTTTTATATTGTTTTTAAAGAAGCCTAAAAAAAAGGAAAACATATTTCCTTACTTCAAACTGTTCAAAGCTACGGTGAAACTTTGAAACACAAAAAACCCTATTCTTCTCCGCCGCGCACCCCCTTAGGCCTCAGCGTCTCTCTCACTCTCTAACATAATTTCCCCCCTTCTGAGTTCCACCGCACACCGCTACACCCTCCGGACGTCAGCGTCAGCCGTCAGGTTTTTGATTTTTCTCTAGATCTGCTTACTATTGCAGATTTTTTTTTTTACTATGCTACTCAGATCCGATTGATTTTTCTATAGTTTTCTTAATCGGGTTGAAGTTTTTCTTCTATCAAGTAGTGTTAGATTACATGTATGTATTTGTGTAAATCAATCGGGCCCAATGATTTCGTTTTCCAATTCCTAAAATCAACAGCCCTTGTATATATATATATATGTATGTATGTATGTGCGTATATATGCTGTTTAATCTGCGGAGCAAAATCAGAACATCCAACTTTGGCCCAAGAATGGTAAAAATACAATTTTGATTCATGGAGGTTGAATTGTATCTTAGCTTTATAAAATAAGATTTGATATATTTACCTTTTAGTTAATTTATTGGATAATCAACCGGAAAACATTAGAATATGTATCAGTATTTACGTTCAAGATAGTGTATTAAGTACTAAAAAATTAACCTCCAAAATATTAAAATACAAAAAATATGTATCTATACTTAAGTTCAGCCAGTAAGTACTTCATAATTTCATTAAAAAATGAAAAAAATTGGAAAATAAATAAACAAACATAGAGAACTCTGTTTCTGAACCAAAAATGAAAATTGAGTTTATAAGATAATAAGCTATACTTGTCTTCCAATTAATCTATTGCATAATCAACTTAAAGACATTAAAATATGTTATTAAAGTTAAAGATGGGCCAAGACGTCATAATAATTCATTCAAAAATGCAAGAACAAAATAAATTAAACGATAACTGATCGGGGTCATTGACCTTGTATACTTGTTGATGTTTTTTAATAAAGTCATGGCTTAATTTGATTTTCAATAACTTCAACTTCAACTCCAAATTATTCCATTCTAGCACCAATTCCTTCCATTGTTCTCAAGTATCTATTAATTCCTTTCATTCTTCTCAGGTATTTATAAAATGACAATATAAAATAATTATTAATAAAATAACACAAATAAGAATTCTCAACAATATAAATTAGCATGATAAATTATACTAATTTTTTAATACATCAATTAAAAAAAATAATAAATTTATTAAAATTTACAGAAATATTAAAGAGTCAATTTCTTAAAATCTATTAAAGTCTATATGAATTTATTAAAATATATGAATTTCCATATAATTTAAAATAATTTATAAATTTTAAAAAATTCACATATTTTAAAAAATTTATAATTTTTTTAAAATTTAAATTAAATACACGTCTTTCCTTTAATTTCATCAGATAGAAGGTGATAAAGAGAGAGAGACTTCTCGGTACCTTGAGGGAGAGAACGAAGAGTGAAAAAAAATATGTATAGCGAGGGATCTTTCTGGACACCTTCAATTGTGACAATTGCATCTATTGCTGCTACTGCTGCTTCTATCGTCCTTACCTGGTTTCTGATTCGCCGCAACTCTCTTCATAGAAAGAGTCAAATTCCACCTACCCCAACTTCACTTCTCAGCACCACTACTACTACTGCACCATCTACTTCTCCTGCAGTAGATCTATTATTGGGGGAATACGAAGTATTCTTGAATTTCTGTGGCCAAGACACTCGTAAAGGTTTCACTGATTTTCTCTACACCTATCTTCATGGGGCCGGTATTCGTACTTTTAGGGATGATAACGAGCTTCGCGTCGGTGAAGAGATTGGCCCCGAGCTTCTCAAAGCTATCAAGGGTTCAAAAATCTCGATCCCTATCTTCTCCAAAAGTTATGCTTCCAGTAAATGGTGCCTCCGTGAGCTAGCCGAGATGGTAGAGTGCCAGTTGAATGGGACACAAAAGATTTTCCCTATTTTTTACGATGTTGAGCCTTCTGGCGTGAAACATCAAAGTGGAAGTTACGAGAAAGCCTTTCACGACCACAAGAAGGATTTGAGTTTGGATGAAAAGACGGTCCAACGATGGATGAACGCTTTAAGAATAGTTGCAGAATTGAAGGGACTGGAATTGAAAAAAGAAACTAATGGGTAAGGATGCGTCATCTTTTTTTTTTTAAGTTTACTTATTAACCTTTGAATACTAAATGCTTAATATTGAAGGTTGAATCCAAACTTTGAGAAGTGTTTGTTTAAATTTAATATTAATCATTCACTGTGGTTAATACCTACTAATGATGAACGCTTAATCATTTAAAAGAATAATTGTTAAAATAATAGAAAGAGTGTTGTGGTGAATTCGAAAATCGAACGAAATTACCCTGTTTCAGTTTGGGGTGTGCTAGTGTTTAACATAACTGAGGACTCAAAAATAATATTATTCACAAGCACTAATGAGAAAACAACTCTTAGAGCCATTATGAATGTTGGGTCTATGTATAATATAATTACAATCGTAAGAGTTCATATTTTTTTTCACCAAAATAAGTAGCAAACATAGAGTTATTATTTTTGTGACCAAAACAAGTCTTGCGTTAAAATTGATCTTTTATAAAAAGAAAATATATGAAAACCGAATAAAACCGAGCCGAAAAGTTTGGTTTAGGTCTTGGTTTGGAAGGTTTAGAAAGCAGACCAAAATCGAAACCGAATTTTCAAATTCGGCTTTGATTGAGTCTCCCTAATTTCCACCTCAACCGAAACCGAAAACATCCCTAGATAGACCAATTCTTCCAAACATAGGGGGAGGGGAAGGGGGGAGGGGAGGGCATAACATGGGGATATTCACAGTTACAAATCTTGCTTGGGGAGGATATAACTTATAAGCCACCATTTGATCACTGTAGCTACTGCTTGGGTCTCATTATACACTATTTTCCTTTGATATTTATTATTCTTTTCTAGGCAAATTAACTTTTCCCTTTTTATATGGGTTATATATGTATGTGGTAGGCATGAAGGAGAACTAGTAAAGAAGGTTGTTCAAGATGTGTTGCTTGCGTTGAAGAAGAATTTCACACAATTGCCTGACAACTTGGTTGGACTAGATGATCACGTTATAGCCATGAAGGAATTACTAAATGTCGACTCCACTGGAGTAAGGGTTGTTGGAATTCATGGAATGGGTGGCCTAGGCAAGACAACTATTGCCAAAGTCATCTACAACCAACTATGTGAGGGGTTCGAATGTTGTTGCTTCCTTGAAGATATTCGAGCAAATTCAGATCACCGGAACGGTCTTGTCAATTTGCAAACCCAACTTCTGTCTAAGATCAGAAAGAGGGAAGTCGGCAAAATTAACAATGTTGAAGAAGGAATCAACGACATCAAAGACGCAGTTGGCATGAAAAAGGTTTTCATTGTTCTAGATGACGTGGATGATAAATATCAATTTGATAAACTTGTTGGAAAGTGCAATTGGTTTGGTGCAGGAAGTAGGATCATAGTGACAACAAGAAATAAAGAGGTTCTGGATAAACTTGAAGCAACTTGTCAGATAGAAAATCTACGGGATGTATATGGGAGTTATGAACCACATTTGATGAAATTCAATCATGCCCTTGAATTGTTTAGCAGGTATGCTTTCATGAGGGAATCTCCTCCAGAAGATTATGGTATCCTTGCTCAGAAAGTTGTATCTAGCGCAGGAGGACTTCCTTTGGTTCTTGTAACTACAGGGTCATTATTATTTGGAAAGGACAGGGCTTTATGGGAAGAGAAATTGAGGAAGCTAGAAGAAATACCTCATGAGCAAGTCCTTGAAAAATTGAGAATAAGTTTCGATGCTTTAGATTACGAGCAAAAACAGATATTCCTTGATATTGCATGTTTCTTCACCGGAAAAGATCTAATAAATCCTTGTTACATGTGGGATGCTTGTAGATTTTATCCGAGAGATGGGCTTAATGCTCTTTTCCTTAGGCATATGGTAAAAATTGAGGATGATAATAAGTTGAGGATGCATGATCATCTAAGAGACCTTGGTAGGCAAATAGTTCGTGAAGAAAATATGACTGAGCAAGGGGCGCGTAGCAGGTTGTGGAGTCGTGAAGATGCCTTGGACCTATTCGAGAGTCATATGGTACATAGAGTGCATCATCAATTTTAGCCTTCTTATTTAGTATTTATTATTTCCTCATTCATGTAAATGCAAATAATATTCTTTCGAAACTAGAAGATGTATTACCAGGTGTGTTGACCGTCACATTATTCATTTGAATACATGCTTTTTTTCTTTTTTTTTTTTTCTTTTTTTTAAACAGGTAACAACAAAGGTTGTAGCTCTCAATCTTAACATAAGGCAGGACTCGGAAGATTGTAGCCAACGTTTTGTCAGAGAAGATTTTGAGCAACTACGAAATCTAAGGTTTCTCAAATTGGGTTGGGCAGACCTTGATGGAGATTTCAAGCAACATCTTTCAAATTTAAGATGGCTTAAATGGGAATGCCCTGGAAATTATTGGCCAACCAATTGTCACTTGAAAAATCTTGTTATTCTCAATCTGTCATGGTCTAAAGTCACAGACAATTGGAAGGGTTGGAGTGAAATCGAGGTCTTATAGAATATGCATCTGTTGTTGTTTCCCTTGTCGCATTATATTCATATTCCCCTTGTAATTGACTTTATTTTCTTGTTTTACAGAAAGCAAAAGGGTTGAAAGTTCTAATTCTCACCAAGTGTCGTGGCTTAAGGAGAGCTCCCATCTTTTCCCAATTTTCAACTTTAGAGAGATTGAGTCTTAGAGGTTGTGAAAATTTGGAAGAAATTGACCCATCTATTCAGGATCTAACAAATTTGAGAGTTCTAGACATGTCCGGTTGTTATAGCTTAAGAACATTTGACTGCTCTGCGTTTTCAGCTTTAGAGACATTGAAGTTCGGTGAGTGTACAGAGCTATGTACACTTGATGGTCTTGAACAATTAGAATCGTTAAGATACTTGGATTTGAGTGGTTGTGAGAGTCTCGAAATATTGTTGGATTTGTCGAAATGCAAGAAGTTAGAAAAAGTAGTTATGATTTGGTGCCTGGAGCTAACTCAGATCCAAGGCCTAGATAGATTGGAGTCCCTTCAACTTTTGAATATGACAGCTTGCGAATGCTTGAAGTTGATGGCCTTGAATTTTTGGAATCCTTGGAATATTTGAACATGTGCAAGTGTATATCCATAGAAAGGCTACCTGACTTATCAAACTTGCAAAAGCTAAAGAAGTTAATTCTTTGTCATTGCAAGAAGTTACGTGAGGTTAGGGGCCTTGGAATATTGGAAATGTTAGAGAGACTGGACTTGTCGAACTGCCCATCTCTGGTAGAAGTCCCAGATCTTTCGAACTTGCAAAATTTAAAGGAACTATTTATTAGTGAATGGGATGATTTAACTGAGATTAGGGGACTTGGGGAATTGAAATCCTTAGAATTGTTGAACATTTCTAAATGCAGCTCGATTGAACAGTTGCCTGATTTGTCAAATCTAAAAAATCTAAAAGAAATATATGTTTCTGACTGCGAGAAACTAACTGAAACTGAAATCGGAGGACTTGAGGAATTGATGAAATCACTAGAACGGTTGGATGTATCTGGCTGCAACTCACTAGAGAATCTTCCATACCTGCCAAACACAGAGATATTGGGCAGAAATTCCACTGGTATATCTCAATTTTTTGTTGAAATAACATTGTATCTTTTAAATTGGATTTTTTTAATGATACTTCCTAATTATAATCCTCTCTCTATTCTGCATAATCCTTGGTCTTAGGAACATGCAAGTCTCTCTCTCTCTCTACAATTTTTTTCTTCAGCTTCTATTTTGTCAAGGATACACGGCTTTCTTCTTGGATTCATGCTTAGTTTCAATGTGACATTCCACTAGTCTTAAATATATTAAGAGTTCTACTTTAAAAGTTAAAACATTTTAAGAAATCTGGTGAACTTTCATAAACATCCATGGTTGTTATTGTTGAGATATTCGCTTTGTAATTAAAGGTTAATATGGTGTGTTTTTAGCCTGGACTCTTAATTCGAGATGTACCAAAAAAAATAAAAATTTATCAGAAACGAAAACTTATATTGATGAGAAAAATCGATACAAGAGAGGAAGCAGCCAACAGAGGTCGAGAAGACCACTGAAGGCAGCAGCTGAACAATAAGCGTCAAAAACACCAAAAGAGCATCAAAATATCAATCCGTACAATACACAGCTACTCCTAACTCCTAAGGCCCCTGTAACAATAAGATCTATCCCAAAACCGCTGCCCAATCCCGAGAAATATCTGTAACTGAATACACTCCAAAGGCATTGGATGAAAAAGCCCATAGTGATGCTAATGCCTTAACTCAGCCCCATAGCTCGTCTACATTCACTTCTAAAAAGTTCTCGCATTTCGTTCCTTCCAAATGTACCGCATCACTGCCAAATAACATCATCTCCATAATGTTTTAACCTTCTTTCGGGTTCCCTTGATATACCAACTGATCGAAAGTACACTATACCATATTAACCTTTAATTACAAAGCCATTCTTTATCTATGTTTTCTGAACTTTCCGGGGTATGAAACTTGATCTTGATGTGCTCCATTAAAAGAAATTTGGCCCATGTATCTTGAAGAGCAGAATTTCTATATACACCATTCACGTCGTTCTGGATCTGTTAAATTTCCTGTCTCCACACTACACCCTTCACTAATGGTTTCGTCAATTTCGCACATAATGAATTTGATAGATGGATAACGTTTTGTTCTTCTTGATATGCATTTAAATTTTGAAGTATCAAGCTAATCTTTTTTAAGAAAGCAATTGATCAATGCACTCAAAATGTTATTCAGTTTATAGGGCATAAATTAAACATTTTGAGGAAACCGATATTTACTGAAATTTGGTTGAGATGATTTTTATATATGACGCATAATCTAGTAACAGTATTTCTTTGTTGTCTGTTGAAGAGATCAGCGAGTTGTTGGATGCATAAAACACAGAATGCAAAGCAGAAAGTAAGATTGATTGAAGAGTTGGGTGGAGAAGACTCCTGAAGATTGGAACTTTAAGAAAGAATTGTTCTACTTATTGTTGTAAGTAACTTTCATTTAATCTCGTTGTTGCAATGAACTTTCACTTACTAGTTTAGTTGTTTCTTTTTTTTCGTCCTTGTCAATTTAACTTCAATGTTGTGGTACTCATCTGATGCCCGATCTGGATCGTCCGAGTCCAGTGACAAATGAGCAAGGGCCGCTACATCGCCGCCTGGATGTAGTGAAAAATAAGCAAGGGTTCCCGCATCTATGTGAACGGGTGCGGGTAAAGAAGCTAGTTCATGAGAGGAGGATTCGTTTTGGGACTTGGAATATAGGCACACTCACAGGAAAATCTATGGAAATAGTTGACACTATGATCAGGAGGAGGATCAATTTCATGTGCCTTCAAGAAACTAAGTGGGTTGGAGCTAAGGCGAAGGAATTAGACACTTCGGGTTTTAAGCTTTGGTACACTGGCAAGGTTAAATCGAGAAATGGAGTGGGTATAATTGTCGACAAATGGTGGAAGAAGGACATTGTAGATGTAAAGAGGGTAGGAGATAGGATCCTAGCCCTAAAATTTGTAGTGGAGCAGGACACTTTTAATGTGATCAGTGCTTATGCACCTCAGGTCGGGTGTGAAGAACACCTCAAGATAAAATTTTGGGAGGACTTAGAAGGCTTGATTCAGGATATACCACTTAGAGAAAAGATTTTTCTAGGAGGGGATCTGAATGGGCACGTAGGGAGCTCTTCTGATAACTATAGGGGGGTGCATGGAGGTTATGGCTTTGGGGTGGTAAATACCGAGGGAAAATCTATCCTTGATTTCTCTTCTGCTTATGATCTTATGGTAGCCAATACATGTTTTAAGAAGCGGGAGGAGCACCTCATCACATACAAGAGTGGGACAACATGCTCTCAGATCGATTTCTTCCTCTTTAGGAAAGGAGATCGAAAGAGTTGTATGGACTGTAAAGCCATACCTGGAGAGAGCTTGACTACCCAACATAGAGTTCTTGTAATGGATATACGAGTTAAGGGGAAAGTGAAGAGAAGGGGCCAAGGTAAGGTTTCAAGGATTAGATGGTGGCATTTGAAGGGTGAAAAACAAAGGATCTTTCAACACAAGGTGCTGGAGGGTGGGTTTTGGGAGGCAAACGGAAGCGCAAATGATATGTGGGACAAGGCGGCCGAGGGGATCAGGAAGATAGCTAAAGAGACGCTGGGTGAATCGAGAGGATGTGGACATAGGGATAAAGAATCTTGGTGGTGGGATGATAGTGTACAAGATAAAGTTAAGGTAAAAAGGAAATGCTTTAAAGCTTGGTCTTTATGTAAGAATGCGGAAAATTGGGAATCTTACAAAGAAGCAAAGAAAGAGACTAAGAAGGCGGTGAGTGAGTCGAGGACTAAAGCTTTTGATGGATTATACAAATCTTTAGGCACCAAAGCTGGGGAAAAAGCTATTTACCGACTTGCTAAGGGTCGAGAAAGGAAGACAAAAGACTTGGATCAAGTGAGATGCATCAAGGACGAAGAAGGTAATGTCCTGGTTAAAGAACAAGACATACAAGAGAGATGGAAGGACTATTTTCACAAATTATTTAATGAAGGTTATGAGATTTTAGCATGTGGAGATGAGCTGAACATGCGAGAGGATGACCAAAATTTCACCTTTTATCGCAGAATTCAAGAAAAGGAAGTGAAAGAAGCATTGAAACGAATGGATAGTGGTAAAGCAGTTGGGCCAGATAGTATACCTATTGAGGTTTGGAAGGGTCTAGGTGATAAAGGCACTGGTTGGCTCACAAGGTTTTTCAACGAGATATTGAGGTCAAAGAAGATGCCGGAAGAATGGAGGAGAAGCACCCTAATACCGATTTATAAGAATAAGGGGGATATACAAAGCTGCGCCAATTACAGGGGGATTAAACTCATGAGTCATACTATGAAGTTATGGGAAAGGGTGATTGAGCGGAGACTAAGAAAAGAAACCAACATTTTAGATAATCAATTTGGTTTTATGCCCGGAAGGTCGACCATGGAAGCAATCTACTTGTTGCGGCGTTTGATGGAGCAATATCGGAGGGATCAAAAGGACCTACACATGGTTTTCATTGACTTGGAGAAGGCGTACGATAGGGTACCCAGAGAGATTTTGTGGAAAGCTCTGGAGAAGAAAGGGGTTAGAATTGCCTATATCCGTGTTATCAAGGACATGTATGAAGGAGCTATGACTAGTGTGAGAACACATAGTGGATCCACAGAAGATTTTCCTATAACTATAGGACTACACCAAGGGTCAGCTTTGAGCCCTTATCTGTTTACCTTGGTCTTAGATGTACTCACGGTACACATTCAAGAGCCAGCACCGCGATGTATGCTGTTTGCAGATGATATTGTCCTAGTGGGTGAGTCCAGAGAAGAGCTAAATGGGAAGGTGGAAACTTGGAGACAAAATTTAGAAGCGCATGGCTTTCGTTTAAGCAGAAGTAAGACAGAATATATGGAGTGCAAGTTCAGTAAAAGGCGGAGCACTACTAACTTAGAGGTAAAAGTTGGGGACAATGTCATACCACAAGTTACTCGGTTTAAGTATCTTGGATCCATTATACAAGAAGATGGGGAGATAGAGGGAGATGTAAACCACCGGATTCAAGCAGGATGGTTGAAATGGAGGAAAGCTTCGGGTGTGTTATGTGATAAAAAGGTACCACTCAAGTTAAAAGGAAAATTCTATCGTACCGCGGTTAGACCAGCGATGTTGTATGGGACTGAGTGTTGGGCGGTCAAAAGCCAACACGAGAATAAACTAAGTGTAGCTGAGATGAGAATGTTGAGATGGATGAGTGGCAAGACTAGGAAAGATAAGATCAGGAATGTTACCATCAGAGAGGGAGTTGGGGTGGCACCTATTCCAGAAAAGATGGTTGAATCTCGACTTAGATGGTTTGGGCATGTATGGAGGAGACCTGTAGATGCCGTGGTAAGGAGAGTTGATCATATGGAGGGAAGCCTGGTTGTTAGAGGCAGAGGAAGACCTAGAAAAACTATAGGTGAAACTATTAAGAAGGATTTAGAGGTGAATGGTTTCACTATAGATATGATTCACGACAGACCACTATGGCGTCGTTTGATCCATGTAGCCGACCCCACCTAGTGGGATAAAGGCTTGTTGTTGTTGTTGTATCGTTTAAAAGTTGTTTGAATATGTTGATCAAATTTAAATTTCCTTATGAATCCAAATTTGGTACCTGCTCGCAGTAGGTTGGTGTAGGACAGTGTTTCCAAAGGCTTACACATTCACGTCTCGATGCGCTTCTTGGAGCACTTTTTCTAGAAAACACACAAAAGCTCGTTCATGAGTGTTTTGATGCACAAAAGGCTTGCGCCTCTTTGTGCTTTTAGCGCCTTTTGTACGCCTCCGTGAACTCATATTGGTTGCTGCTGTATATATAGATATGAAGTATATATTTATACTCTGTACTCTTATTGCTATTAGAAAACATAAGCAAGAAAGATTAGACAATGCTGAGTATGTATTTATACATTTGGTTAAATATGAATGTTATTTGCTACTTTGAGAGATGATTCTGTTATTCTTATTTATTTGTTTTTATTGTTTGGCATGTCTGTTAGTTATTTCTTATTTTGTAATTAAAAAAGGTAACGCAAATTGCAAAAAGGCTTACGCTTTGGAGCCTTGAGGCTTACATCTCGCCTTTTAAGAAGAAAACGTATTGACTTACGAGTTCGCCTTTTAAAACGAAGGTATAGAATGTGGGTATTAGAGGAGCCTGTTTGAAGTTATTAGAAATTTTGGCTTATGTTGTAACTAATGTACTACTAGTGCTATTCTTTTATGTTTCTTGGGTTACACTTCAGATTTAATTCATAATTCATGTAAAAAGAATTATTTTCGGGTGAAAAGTGAGGTTTAACAGAGGCAAGCTTCTACCTCTCATTATCACTAACACCTTCCAGCCCAACAGAATTCCTATTTTTTATATGGGTTGATATGCATTAGAAAGCGTAGAGATTCCGAAATCGATGCAAAATCTCATGATTGTCGGAAGGGTAACTCAATTAAGTGATTATATATCTGTTGCATTGAATTAGTTTGCATTGGATATGTGACACTCCGAATCCGGTCATGGGATTTGGATTCTCGGGATCCGGTTAATTACATATACCGTCACTCGCAACGGTGGGTGTGGTGTGAAATTTAAAAGTTTATCAAATTCTTTAATAAAAGTTTACTCATTTTGAAAAAATATTTGAGTTAAATTAATATTACATTCCAACACCATGTTTATATGAAAATTCGTCTATAGGAAACACTATAAAATAAATAATGGTTCTATAATCATACAATGATATTTAACATTCCAAATACATTGATTTTTGGACTAATTTTACGTGATACAACGAGATTTGATGCATTTATACATTGAGTTCTAGAAATACATTAAAAGGGTCCAACCATCCCCACTCAGCACACAAAATATACGCCTAAGTTTATACTCTTTTACACTCTCTCGTAACCTTTTTTTTTATGAAGTGTCATAACTCTTTAACTCATAAATTGGATCTTAACGAAATTTATATTTTTGAAATCTACTAATCAATATCTATAAAGTAAGATCTATTATAAATGATTAACTATTTAGATATTTTCTAATTTGATTTTTTATATTTTTTCAATAATAAACTTGTGTAAATATATATTATAGGCAACTATTTAGGCATTGGGCGTATGTTTTTGCATTTAATGTCGTGTGAAAATTTGTTATTTATGTTGAATTAAGTTAATAATTTTATGTTCTAATAATAATGTAACTTTGGTTTTATCGTGAATAAAGTTTGAGGGAGCCTAAAAATAATTAGAACATATCGGGCCAAGTCAACCTCCAAGCCCATAGCCCAAGTAGGCATGTCTGAATGGGTTTAGGGAAAACAAAGTGAAGACCCAAGTTGGGCCGTATGCCGAGTAAATGCGTTAATGTTGAGATGGTCGTGCTTACGTCATCAAATGCTGAGATGGTCATGCATGTGTGGATTGTGGATAAGAACATTGACACATGTAAAGTGTTAAGTAGTGGCCAAGTTTTGATTTTTTTAGTCTTTTACTGTTTGCCCTATTGGAATATTGTAACCCTCTATACTTGAGGGAAAAACTCATTACAAGGATCCTAACTTTTAGGCAAGAAATTCTAAAGAGCGAAAGCTGATAACTTGTATTATATATTCTCTAAACTTTCTACCTTTGAGCCAATGTACAAACACACACTTAAAAGGATATGACATATTGCTGAAATAGTATGAAAGTTTTTGGAGGTACTTATTTGCAGTAAAAAATCCTAGTCTCATTCTCTTTTACTTCATTATTTTATTGAATTGTGTTTGAACCCAATCTCTAACGGGAGAGACCCAAATTTTTGACACCCACAATGTAATACCTTGTATTCCATTTTCAAGCTAATCCTCCCCTTAAGCATGGTCAAAGCCTAATATCCATTAGGGCATGAACATTTGGTTCCAGACCATAATAGTTAGTCGAGAATAATATATCATAACCCTACCAGTTAGGCAAGAATCATAGAAATTGGTGCATGGCTTGGGTAGAATAATGTTCGGACATGGATACGACTCACATGTCACATGGCCTTAGTTCTACATATATGATATGCTCTGAGAAACTAATAGTTCATTAATTGGCTATAACAATACTGTTTGTCTTAGGAAGTAGTTGCACTACGACTGGGTAACCAATTGTGATAGTATCAATGAGTGGACTAATTCATTCAAAATTATTTACACTACATAGTCAAGTGTTTCCTTTGGGGTGTCTTGGTGTGTATATATATATATATATTTTAAATTCTAAAACTAAAAATGATCGATACATTTAATTATCAATGGAATCAATTAATTTGTCCTTTTGGTATAATAAATTAGAGTTCTATATTATTTTATATTTAAAGGCAAAAATAATAATTTCATTAACTAGAAATACATAACATATTAGATCGAGCATAATTAGTTGGTTTCATAGATTCTTTATAAGATGAAATGTATTTTTATCAAGTTTTATAATAATAATGTATTAAATATTAAGTTAATTTATGTGTGTATAAATTTCAGTTAAAATTTGAAAGCTGAATGCGTGATGTTTGCATTTTGATTTGAAGTATAAAAGAAGTTAAAATAGTATTGAATTTTGATTTGAAGCATATATTAAAGATGATTAAGTTTGGTACATTTACATCTTTATAGTTGTATTTCAATTTAAAAACTTATAAAAAAGGAAAAAAATCAAAATTTAATAAATTAATTGAACAAATATACTTCTTAATTCTAAAAAAAACAACTTTTAAAAAATATGTTAAAATATACAGTAAATTAAGGCAGCCGCTATTTACACACCAACAAACATTTGGTAATACTCCACTTTTCATTTGCTCGATACCAAGTGAATGAGTACGTGTTCATCGCTCGATGACAAACGAATAAATGCATCTTACTCGCTTGATGACAAGCGAGTAAAAACTTCAATGCCTTACTCGCTTGTCATTGAGCGAATAACATAGACTTATTTGTTTATTATTGAACGAGTAACATACACTTATTCACTTATTATTAAACAAATAAAATATAAAATAAAACCAAATAATTATTAATATGTAAATAGCGGCTGCTTAAATTAAAAATAGATGTAGTAATAGATTCTGATGACAAAATCACCCTTCGTATATTCAAACACCCACTTGTTAAAAAGTTAAAAGCATATTTTTCTCTCTTCGTGCTTTTTCTTCCTTCCTCTCTCTACTCGATTTCTCTCTCTAAAAACAGAACTCTCCTTCGAATATTTTTCTCATCTTATAAACCCAGAAATGATGATTTTGTTTCTCGATCTACTTCTTTCTCACATTATTAAATCAACCCAAATCATCAATCAAACCCCAAATCATCAATCAAACCATTTGTAATTTTGAAAATAAGAAACATCAAATTCTCTCCCTCTCTTCGTCAATCTAGGGCTTCAAATCCTAGGCAGTGGGTGTATCCAAACAACAAATTCCATGTTGATTCTGTTTTTTAAAATAAGGTTCCATATCCATTCAACCAATTCAATTGATTTGGGTTTTGTGTTTGACATTTACGAACATAGAGATTCTTTTTTTGGGGCTAAATATAGGGCTCTGTTTTCATCATCAGCCATTGATACAAGGAAACAGAGTGAGAGAATTGTTATCAGTGGCGGATGTAGGGTCTCCCGCGATATTTTAAACACCCATTAGTATTAATATTTTTTTTATATAAATATAATTGTTTGCACTCTTTAAATAAAATTATGTATTTTTATTTTGTTATAAATTTTTTTATTTTTAAAAATTATTTTAGAGTGTTAATTTTTGTATGGAGTGTCAATAGTTATACCAATTATTATTTATATTATAAGTATTTAATAAATTTAAGTGCCTATGGTTCCTCTTAATAAATTTATAAAGTATCATATTTTTTATGTTATATTTTGGCCTCCCGTACTCCAAATCCTGGATCTGCCACTAATTGTTATGGGTATCTGAAGGAGACATTTTTCTAGAGAAATGGTTGGGATGAGAAAGAACAAGCGGCTTAATTGCTAGGTGCATGCTTAATTGAAAAATATTTGCTAGTTATTTATTTGACATCATTAGTGACTTATTTAATTATTTTATCTTATTAACATTAGTAACTAAGGCAATGCTGTGCTACCTTCTCGCTTTAACGTTATTTGTATTAAGTAACAAGGAAAATACTGATCTGTGTATGTCTGATTGATGCAGAACGATAATGAGAATAATGGAAGAAGATAGAAAGGGGAAGAAGGGGATGCCCACATGTGATGGCTAACAAACCCTAAGCACAAATACTTATCAATTTATAATTCTAACTCCCCCTAATAATGAATATTACATGCCTATTTTTAACATACTAAGGAAACCTCTAGAAAACCCTAATCTAATAATAAATACCAAAACTAACCACAAATGCATTTACCTGCTATAGTGCTAATTACTCTAAATAAAGACATAATCCTAGTTACCCTAAATAAGATAAATACTATAACTATCCTTAAGTGCAAGTACATTAAAATACAATACAAATATAAAAATAATCTTCTTGTATTCTGTATCAGTGATATTTGGTTTTCAAAGCCGAGGAGAATTCAGTCTCATTTTCTTCCTGAATTATAATGAGTTAATGCCCAATGTAGTGGTAGTGGAATGTGGGAGATGCACAATGAAGTCTTAGAATCTGTATAATGCTTAATTGCCTATTATACATGGATTGTTCGAAAGCACATAGTGGGAGTATTTGATAGCATGCATGGAATTAAGGTAGAAAATGTTTAAATTCCAGGCGATTGAATTCTATGGAAAAGCACTCAAGAGTTCTAGTATCTGATTGTATTTATTTTCTAGGTGGAAATGTGTACTTTTTCCATACAATGATTACGGATTTTCCAATATTTGGTATTTGATTGCCCACTTTTGTTTTGTGTAGAATTGATTTTGTTTGCTGTTTTCCACCTTACCTAAAATTCATATATTTTCCTTTGGGGAGGGTAAGAATTCAAGTTTCTAGAATTACACATCATTTATATTGTTTTTAAAGCTTTCCTTTGTTCTCTCACATGTAGACACTCTTCCTTACTCTCTAAAACGCATGCTGCACGCACACTTACAACTTGTTCGTTTTTGCTTACGAGTTTTTGTTGTTGTTTTTGCAGTCATGGCAGGTCAGGCAACAAAAGGACCCCAGTTTGATGGTTGTCAATTCAAGACCAAAATGAATAAATTGTAAGAATTTAACTATCATTATAATTTTGCGCCTTGACGAACAATTAATTAGGACTTGCTACACTAGTGCTTTAATGGTATTAAATTAGCGGCAAATTATCATGTTATATCAAAATATCAACTTAATTTGAACTGTGGCACATGTTTTTAGTGCATGTGTTAATTGGTTACCTTGGTTTTTTGAATATAGCCTCTCAGCTGAGAGGGGAGATTTCATTAAATCGTATAGTGAGGTTCATGAGACCTTTGATTTGATGGGCTTGATGGAGAATTTTTCAAGGAGCATCCATGCATACTGTATTCTTGATTACACTTCTAATGTGATATTATTTTAAAGTGGCTTTCTACATTTATGATTTTTTATTTGTTAAGTTATTGTTTGTTGAGACATTGGGAATTGGATTATTCTATTTAAATTTTGAAAAGCCTTCGGCGATTCAGCAAAGGGGAATAGTACCCTTTTGTGTGGGTCATGATATGATTTAACAACCTCAGTCTCGAACACCAGAAAGACAGCAACTTTCTGTTTTGGTATCCTTCAACAGCTTGGCCATGATGATAGCCAGACAACACCACCTGTAAAGGATTATCACCCTTTTCTTATTGCCTTTAATGAACCACTTAATACTCAAAAAATCCCCCGATGATTTTGGGTTTGCCCCGATCATAAAGAAAATATTGCCCGCCTTCCACCACAGCTTAGATCAAAATTACAATGTAGAAGCAAATGATCAATATTTTCTGCATCTTTCTTGCATAAAATGCAACAAGACGGGGAGAGCACCATGTTCGGTCTTTTAATTTGTAGCACATCACAAGTATTAACCTTCTTCCAAAAAGCAAGCCAAGCAAAAATTTTAACCTTATTTGGAATTCCTGCTTTCCAAATAACCTTAAAAGGAAAAAAAAAGAACCATTTCCTGGAGACTCGATGAGATTGTTGAAGAGAGATTTACAAGAAACCCCCACCCCCATTTATCTCCCATCCAAACTCTAGAATCTGGAAGGTTTCTATCCAAGGAAACATTAGAGATGGAATTATGCAAAGCTGAAAAATCATCATATTCATGATCAAAAAGATTCCTACGAAAGTGAAGATCCCAAAAGAAAGAACCTGACTCATTCCACCCCACAACCGAAGAAATTGTCTTATTTTTGTCACAAGAGAGTGTATATAATCGAGGAAAGGAATTAAATAAAGGAGAATCACCCACCCATAAATCCTCCCAAAACCGAATATCATTAACCTTTCTTATTTTAAGTCGAATGAGTGATTTAAATGTTGCAAGACCAGCCGAGATAGCCTTCCATGGATTCCTATGAGATCCTTTATTAACCATGATTGAGTCCCATCCACAATAATGTATACCGTATTTGCTTTTAATAATTGAACACCAAAGCCATTTTCATAATAAGGCCTCATTCCTTTTAGTAGTGTTGCCGATAACCAACCCTCATTTTTCCTTGCTTTTAAAGACTAAGTTCCAATTTTTTTTTATCAGAAAATGAAGCTTATATTAAAACAAGAAGTCTAACACAAACAAAGTTCCAATTGACCAAGTGGTGTCCTCCTGACTCCCCAAAACCTTCCCATAAGAAATCTCTCATCAATCTTTCAACACTCTTGCAATTTTTTTTATTTTTTTGCTTAACTGACATGAGCTAGTCGGCCATACTTTGTGCTAATTAGTTAGTTTGCTTCCTTTTCATCTGTTGTGTGAGAACTCGAAGTTGATTCATTGCTTTGGAGATAGGCAATGCATCTTGGGGTCCCAGCTGCATTAAAGTGTTGTACACTTGGTTACATTGCATAGATGCACATTCAGGATCTTTGTGTCAAGACATTGGCGTTATTCATGAGAAAAAAGTGCTCGATCATATTTCTGGTCTTGTTGTAAGAACTGTACGTGTTGATTGATGTTGTATTGACCGTGTGTTCTCTTGTGCTTATATTTTTCAATTAATTGAACGTAATAGTGTTTGGTATAGTGGGGATTATCAATCATGGAGTTGACAGTTTTATCACCAATTCTGAAGTTCAAATTAACTAGGCCATCTTTAGACAGTGTGCTTTTCTACTTGGAATATAATGTACGCATAGACTATCTAAGAATGAGTCCCCCATGATTTTTATGGTTTTTCCTCGTGCCCATTTTCCCCAATTCTTGCAAGTTACATTTAATATAAAACAAATTGGCTTAATTAAGAGGTCAGCTCCATGAACGGCTAATGTGAGACTTGATATTTTCGACGCATTAGACATATTAGATCTCTTGTTTTTTGTTTCATTTCCTCTTATAAGTAATCCAATGCAACGGTTTTGTGGCATTCATCATGTTATATTCTTTGTTAATATACGTTTAGTACTTTACTACTGATTGGTTAATTAGTCGAACAACTAATACTTGATTGAAATTCTAAATATTCCATTTATTAAAGGACCTTTGATTAGTGTATGGACCTTGACCATGAATGATTATGTTTCCGTGTAATACAGGCGAAAGAATTAATCGTTGTCGTAGCATCCTTTAAACAAGTGAGCCTTCAACGCACATTGACATCTCAAGCAGAAAAAAATGTATGTCCTTCATCCATTATATGCTAAAGTTCATTATAATAGATAGATTGAGACGGGTTAGAATGTAGAATTAGATGTAATGGCTTATGATAAGCTAATTATATGAACCTTACCCTTGCCACTAGTTATTTCATTTGAGGTTTAGTAGATTTAGCTTGTCATAATCCCAAGTAAATTAAAGAAAAGGGTAGCAATTGTTAGTGTGCAAACAATGTTCAATTCCTTACTAAACATATTCATATTTTGGTTCATTTTCTAGCCAGATGGGAGATAAGTTGCATGCTATAACTACTCCAAAACTGACTTTTTTTTTTTCTAAACATGATCTGTTTTTTAACAGACTTCAAATGATAAGGAGTTTCTGATGCACCCTGATTGTAATTACTAAAGTTTTTCATGGTATTCGTAGGCTTGTTGAGAGAGGCTCTAAGTTATTGAGAATAATATTTTTTTTTTGGGTGGGGGATGGGGTGTCGGCAGTATGTTAACCGTGCCACTTGGACAGGCCATTACACCAAATGCTCACTACACCAAAAATAGGAAATTGTGACTTTTGATCTCGTGAGATTTGTGACTGCTATTGACAGTCACAAGGTTTGTGACTGTTATTGGCAGTCACAATGATCAAATAGTTATAAATTTATTTATTTGTGACTGCTAGTGGCTGTCATAAATTTTAGTGTTGTTTGTGACTGTCACTGACAGTCACAATGCTTTTTGTTCTTGACTGTCACTTTTTATGACTGTCAAAGTCGGTCACTAACTTTCAAAAAAATTACGACTAAAACATGTGACTGTTCTGGGTTGTCATAAAGATTAAACAAAACTATGTAGTTTTGTTTTATATATATATACATCACAAAGAAGCCCTAGATGACATTCTCATTAATACTCTAGCCATCCAACAACTCTCACTCTCATTGTCATCTCATTCTCACTCTCATTCAAACAACTCTCACACAAATCGAAGCTATGGTTTGCTAGGGTTAGGATCTTGTTTGAAGATTCAAACTCAATGCATACACAAATTCAAGATCCAACAGAAAACCTCACTCAAATCGAATTTGGGGCTCGGAATTTCTTCGCAATCTAATATACGAAAAAGGTTAGTTTGGGGCTCGGAATTTCTTTACTGTTGTTTTTAATTTGCTCATATATCTTGTTTATTTCTTTTATCTTGTTATTTATTTCTTTGATTTTATATATGTGTATGTGTCTTATATTTATCCTAACACTTGCTTCAGCTAATTTTGTTCTACAAGTTTATGCTGTACTGTCACTTCCATTATTGTTTTGGGTTTTCCTTTTTGTTACTTCTAATGAGTTCATAAGGAAATTTGGTAAAATGTACTAGATATATTTGTCATGTATAACTAATATTACTACTTTTCATTTAACAGAATATAGCTGATATTATTCGTGTTTCATTTTCAACTATATGTATTGGTTTTATGGTGATTAGATTATATCAATTTCAATTTGTGATTCTAGTCTCTAGAATTAATACTTTACTGGAGAACTTCCAAATGAATCAAAATGCATTAATGGTTTCAGTACTTTGAAAAACTACACTTTAACCCCTCGCTGACATTGTTATAATTGATAATAGTACCAATATTATTAACTTGATTTAACAAACGAAATTTTATTAACTACAAAACTACAAAAAAATCAGATTTTTTCCAAGGCCCTATCAAAGACCCTTAATAATAAGGGTAGTTCACAAGGCTTGAACCAAGGATGTGGAGGCCAAATTTTCAACCCCTCTCCCACTTAAGCTACATACTCTAAGTTAATTATATCATTCAAAACTAGTATATATACAACAAAGTATTTGTAGTTTTGCATATATTTGAATTATTTTCCGTAAACAAATATACATATTTATTTTCTTTTTACGATAAAATTCTGCAAAGGGATAAACAAATATATATATATATATATATGTATATAACTACTTGTATAAACTATAAAATGAAAGACAAATTTCCTTTTTAGTATGTATGGTAAATTGAAAGACCAAAAATTAACTATCATCTTTATCATCTTTGCAATAAAGAATTATTAGAGATCTTTAAGTTTAATCCCAAGCAATGACTTACTTGTATAAAATGTGCCTACAGGATATGTGAGTTTGATTTCTAGCATCGCTTGTGTTTGGTTATCGAGTACTTGATTTGAAGGACCAAGAAGTGAGTGAATAGGTAACAATTCTAATTTATTTACCATGTTAAGGTTGTTTTTTGCTGAGCTTTTACACTGCTCTTTGGACTGTTATACAAACTCATCTTAAGTTTGTATATAAATTCAAATGTATATAAATTTCAAGTGAGTACACTCACCTCAAGTCTACACTAACATAGTTTCAAGTTCGATTTTCTCGATGCGTTAGAAGTATCCGTTCCTTCACCTACCAATCTAACATAATTAGTATCCCAATTCTACCTCAATATAATCATTTATAAGTGTGTTAAATACACTAACAATTACACAAATGTATACCCTTATGCACTTGTTAATTTACAACACATTACAACCTTTCAGAATTAGATGCAGTTCAAATCCTCTGCACATACTAGGTACTTTCCGTTCTCCGATCATTCCCAAATTTTTATAGTAGTTACACAACATGTTTATAAACAATATTTCAGAATTTGAGCATAATCCAACGGCTAACAAATCAGATATTCATAAAACAACACAGTAGAAACATGTTGTCCAGAATAAAACGTATGACAATAGTCCAACTTCACGGATTAAATTGTACCAATTGGCTGAGATCTAGGTGCTTTACCATATATTTCTGGAAAGCTCTGTGTGTCTACTTTTTAATGCAATTTACGGTGCATAAATCGGAATTTTTTACAAGGAGTTATAGCAATTCTCCCACAGGGACACCAATCTGCTAGAATTATGAACTTATAGATTTTTAACATGATTTCTACTTATATCGTCTATTATTGTCTCTTCATGATCAAGAAAATTCAACTATATCATCACAACATACAAGAACACTAAGAAACAAATTCAAAACCATATTTCAATCATAATTTATAGAGAAACAAAATTCTAATAAACAAAATAATCATTTAATGTAGTTTATGTTGTTTTTATATTTGTAGAAGCTAGCGAGATGGAATTTTCACGTTATAAAGAGTGGATGGGTGAATATAGTAATAGATTGGGAGATGTGTATGTCACTGGGGTTAGAGAATTTGTTAAGTATGCGAGAAGGAATCTAGGAGATGATCTTATCTCATGTCCATGCACGCGTTGTAGAAATGGTAAAAATTATCACTGGGAAGAAGTTGAGGTACATTTAATCAAGTGGGGGATGCAACAGGATTATTTATTCTGGAAATATCACGGAGAGAGAAAGGTCCCTTTTATTCCAGATCAAATACCGGTGAACGAACCATTTCATAAAGAGAGCGATCCAGTACGACATAGTACCTTGAATGACCTTATTCACGACGCTTACGGCCTTCATGTAAATCAACCTAATAAGAGTTTAGAAGTTAATAATGGTTGTGAAGTAGAAGATTTTAGCCAGGATAAGGACTATATTAAGTTAAAAGCTGTAGCGACAAGACCTTTATATCATAATTGCAACCCAGAGCACACAACATTGTATGCTACAGTTGGTTTGCACAACTTGAAGAGCCGTTTTGGTCTGTCGGGAAATAGTGTGACGAAAATTCTAAAGTGGGCAAAAGACTTACTTCCAAAAGATAACACACTTCCTGATAGCTATCCAGTAATGAAGAATAGCTTAAAGGGTTTAAGGATGAAATATAAGTCCATTCATACTTGTAAGTTTGATTGCGTTCTATATCGAAAAGAGTACAAGCTCGAATTGAAATGTCCAGTTTGTGATGAACCTAGATATATTCAGAAAGAAGATGTAAAGAGCAAGCAAAGTATAGATACAAAAGTACCGCAAAAGGTACTTAGGTATTTTCCTCTAGGCTCTAGGTTGGTTAGACTTTACACGGTGCGTTGGATTGCAGAGGCAATGACCTGGCATGCTCGGGCAGAAGTGGGTGACAATCTTATGCGTCATCCGATTGATTCTTCTATGTGGAAAGCTGCAAATTTGCAACACCCAGAGTTTGCACAAGAAAGTCGCAATGTCCGCCTTGGAATATCAACCGATGGGTTTAATCCTTTTGGTAATTTAAGCACAAACCACAGTATTTGGCATGTCTTTGTAACTCCTTATAATCTTCCACCGTCTCTATGCATGAAGAAAAAATTTTCCATATTGACGTTACTTATACCTGGGTCTAAGGCCCCAAGTGATGATATAGATATCTTCTTGGCACCACTAGTTGAAGAATTGAATGACTTGTGGGTTGAAGGCATAAAGGCATTTGACATGTTCAAACAAGCGACGTTTACTTTGAGGGTTATGTTATTGTGGGCCATTCACGATTTTCCGGCATATGGGACTTTATCTGGGTGTAATGTGCATGGCTACTTAGGTTGTCCTATTTGTGCAGAGGAAACCGAAGCCACATATTTAAAAGAAAGTCATAAAGTATTTTATCATTCCCACAGGAGATTTTTACCACTTAATCACAAATTCAGGTCAGTGGAAAGCAATTTTCTCCCGGAAGGGGTTGAACGAAGGCCAGCTCCTATAAAACTATCAGGGGCGGAAGTTGAAGCTAGGTCCGCATTGGTTCCTCAGGATCTTAGGGGTAAACATGCTAAGATTGTGTCTGAGAAACGTAAACTAAAAGAGGAAGGAGTGAGGATGGCTTGGTCCAGGAGGTCAATACTATTTAATTTGCCATACTGGAAGGAACATTCAGTGCGACATGTGTTAGATATAATGCATGCTGAGAAAAATATCATCGAGCACATAGTGGGAACATGTATTGATGGCAGTCACTCGAAAGATGGGGTTAATGCTCGAAAAGATCTTCGTCAGTTAAAGGTAAAAAGATCGTTATGGTTAAAGGAAGATCCCAAAAGTGGGAGACTTATATTGCCGACTGGAGCCTATTCGTTGTCCAATAACGAAAGAAAGGTGCTTCTAGATACGTTGTATGAGTTAAAAGTCCCCTCAAATTTCTCTTCTAATTTGCGTAGAATTGTCCATTTTGCAACCCACGATTTAAAGCAATGCAAGTCTCATGATTGGCATGTAATTATGCAATTGGTCCCACTATTGTTTGGACATTATTTTGTGAAGCATAAGGACCTTCAAAGGGCTATTATGCAAATAAGCTTGTATTTTATCTTACTCTGTGCAAAAGTTATCAATAAGAAGCATATTATGGCAGCAAAGGTTTCCATGGCCGAGGCTACATGTGTTTTTGAGAAGTACTTTCCTCCATCATTCTTTGACATAAGCATCCACTTATTAGTGTATTTATGTGACGAGGCACTTCAATGTGGGCCCGTTAGGTATCGTTGGATGTATCATTTTGAGCGCTTGATGAAAACCTTCAAAGATTATGTCAAAAATGCTCGATATGTTGAAGGTTCCATTGCAGAGGAGTACATCACAGAAGAAGCTTCAATATATGCGAAGGAGTATATTCCTAACCCAGCTAATAGAACGCGTGAATGCTTTGTTGATGAATCAGAAGAGTTTGCCGATGAGGAGGCTTTGGGAAATGGAAAGTCGATGACACTAACAAGTGTTCAATACGAACAAGCAGCCCGATATATTTTTGAGATGCACGAAGATATAGAGCTTTGGAAAGAGTAAGAATTTTACAATTTATTTTAAAACTCGTAATATATGTATCATTAATTATTTATATAATCTTGTGTTTTATATATAGGAAATATAATGCATCTGAGTCTGGAAATAAGAGAAAGAGAGGGGGAAATATAGACTATGAATTCAGGCATTGGGTATTAAAAGAGGTATGCTAGCACTTGTTAAGTTTGAATTTCTAAATGCTAGCACTTGTTAAGTTTGAATTTCTAAATGGTGTTTCTATAATTTCAGTTATTGAAAAGTAAAGATGCCTCGTCAAAACTTGCTCGTTATGCCACAGGGCCTGACTTCGTGGCTAAGGAATATGCAAAATATCGTCTCAATGGTTATATATTCTCATCTAGTGCACATGAGTCGAACCTCGTTGGTAAACAAAATAGCGGTATCTCAATTAATGCTGTAACCTACTTCCGGGCTAGTGCGAAGGATAAAAATTTGGTTGAAGCTGAAATGACGTATTATGGGATTATAAGACAAATTCTTGTATTAGACTATATATCTGAAAAGGTAACAACCTTTTACTGTGACTAGGTTAAGGTAGAAGACAAGATAGATTGCATGGTCGACCCTGACACTAACATGGTCATGGTAAATTTGAATAAAATGAAAAGCAAAGATCACATAAATGACGAACCATTTGTTTGTGCATTCCAGAATCATAAGCAAGTGTTTTATGCAAAGAGCCCGAATGATGGTCCGTGGTCTGTTGTTCTATATTCTCCCAAGCGTTTGACTACATCAGTGGATGACTTAGAAGCACCTACTCAGTATCAATCTGCTTTAGATGATAACCCAGAATTGAAGAAATTTCTAGATTATCTAGATGAGTAAATGCTTAATTTATTAGTATACTTTCATGAATTTTTTGTGAGCTTCATTTCTTAGATCTTTCATTTCATGTACTTGTAATCAATGTTAGTGGTGGGCCCTTGTTACCCTCAAAAATCTTTTTGAACACACTTTTTGTATCTTATTTTTTTCAGGTTATTATGTCAAATCTTAATATAGAGATGGTAGAAAGGGACTTCACTAACACACCCTTTAAAGAGGGAACCCCAATTTACTTATATACTTTTAAGAAAATTGAATTGTGTAATACCCTACGAGGTTGTGGGTTTATCATTCCAGAATCACTATTAATGCATAATATCATTAAAAGTCTACCAAATACTTGGGATGATGCAATCAAAAAGATTTTTGAAGAACATAATCCAAACAGTGCTGAAAGCCTCATGTATATTTTAGAAACTGAAGAAATGTACATACATCATTTATGGATAGATTTCAAACAAGGGTTAATGGATTCCAACTCTAGTGTGAGGAATCATATACATAACAAAGAAAAAATATATCATACGCTCAAGAGAAGGGGATTTCGCCCCCTCACTATGTTTTCTGTATCTTATGCTATTGTCAACACTCTCCCATCATCATGGCCACTCAAGTCTATACGACAAAAGATGAGAGGTAAAATCCTCGATATGGTGGAGTTAACGAATCTTTTACAATGCGTGGAAAAGGTAGAAATATATTATTTTCTATCTTAATCTAAGGCTCCAATTCACTTATATATTCATTTTCTATTATAATAAATTGTCACATATTTTTGGATATTACAGACAATGGCAGGTTCAGGTAGTCATCAAGAAATTGAGATTGAAACTCAACCCAATTCGGAAGGGTCTGCAGTTGATGCACAATCAACTACAAAGAAACGATCTCACATTACTTTTAATAGCACGGGGCAGATAGTCGAGAATAAGGCTAAGTTCAAGGCTCGATCTTTAACGTTACTAAAGATACAAGCGGGGTTAGATTATGATGACTGGAGGCAAGTTGATCAAGCCATAAAGGATGACATGTGGGAAACACTCAAAGAAGAGTTTGACATCCCCCTTGATAGAAAAGATGATATTTTAAAAGATATGGGTGTACAATTGAAAACCTGGCGATGGAACACCCGAAACAAGTACTTAAAGGATCTAGATGCTACCGCAATAATGGCTTTGAAGGACCACCCACCCCCAAAAGAGAAAATTCGGACCGCTCAATGGAACACCTTCATTGAACGGGAAGCATCCGAAAAAAAACTTCAACAAAGAGAGGTTCTTAAGTCAAACAGGTCTAATAAGAACGATGTCCACTGTCTTGGAAGGACGTCATATGCCGAGAAATCTAATGAGATGGTATATACAATTGTAATTTTTAATATAAATATCTATATTCACCATTCTTCTAATCATTATAAGGTTTATATAGAAAACGAAGGATCCAGAAAGGCAATCTCCTACACGTTCCGCGGTGTACTTAGAGTCAAGAAAACAACAAAAAACTGGGGAAATACATCCAAAAGTTGCTGAAGCATGTGTAAGTTTTGAAATATAATATTCAAAGTCGTATTATATTTAATTTATTCAAACTTTAACATCTTATGCTTTTTTGTAGAAAAAGGTCAAGGAGTTGATTACTTTGGCCCATATATTGTTCAATTTTGTATTCACTTATGGGTAATTAAATTGTTAAAGCAATATTTTCTTTATCAAAATATAATACTACTTTGAAAAATTATATTGTATACTAGTTTGTAGTCTGCGCGATGCGCAGGCGATTTATATATATATATATACATATTTACAACTATGATAAATAATTAAATGAAAAAAAATTCGAAGGGTGAATTGTAAAAATAATAGGAAGTGATAAGCTTATGGTCAATAATTATTATGTTAAAGAAAATTTATAATTTTTTCTAATACACTAATCATATCTTAACAAAGAAATGCATAGACACCTTAAAAATATCTCACAATTTTATGTTTCAAACGTATCATGTTTGAGTTCCTCGACCCATATCTCCTTCCTCTCAAGCTACTCGATTCTTATTCACCACTTGTACGAAAAAAAATTCTCTAATAATTTAGATCATAGACAAATACAATATATATTCTAGAAAGTCACATATATATGTATAATTATATATACATATATATAAGAACGTATTTTGAAACAGAATATATTTGTGATGGCTTGATGCAAATAATAAGTATAACTTTACTTTGTTGCTTTATTGTTTTGTGAAAAAATTAGGGTAAGAATCTAACGAATGCTTATATATTCATATCTTTCAAAAAAGTATATTGTACCATCACTCATTTTTTTTGGATATTAATCTTTTGTTCAAGCCAATAATAATAAAGTTGTAAAAAATTATTCTTCTAAAAGGCAAAATGTAAGAATATTCACGACTAACAATTATGTGAACTTTAGTGTAACCATCATACATTACAAATTTCCAAGTAGACATTTTAAGGTGAATGGTACCTTATACATGTAAGAATGTTCAAAACTCAAAAATGAAAAAAGTAATTTAGATCAAAACATCTCCTTATAATACCATCAAACTAGTAAGGTGTAAGTACTGAAAATTAAAAAAGGAGATAATGGGTTATAGGGCCTCGCTCCGTAATGTTTTATACCTTTAAGGACGGACTCATGTTTAATAAAGAGAAGTAGTACTAATTTCATAATTTAGTTTTATAATAAGGACACTTTTCCATAATATTAATTTATTTTAAGAACAATGATAAATGTTGATGGACAAATATACCCCTAATTAGTTCAACTTAATGTTAAAAGTAACAATTCTCTCTCTCTCTCTCTCTCTCTCTCTCTCTCTCTCTCTCGTCCTAATTTCTTCTCTCTGCTCTCTCTAAAATCAAATACATTGCTCTCTCTCTTTAAAATCAACGGACCAACCTCAGTTCTGACCAAGCTCCAACCAACGATCTCACCTCCTCCTCCACCACCACCACCACCACCACCACCACCACCACCACCACTTGACTCTCCAATCGTATCGTCGAGAGGAGTACCGTTCTCATCTTCTTCTTTTTCTTTTTTTTTTGCAGGGGCAATCATAAAACAGAGATAACTTTTGATTGAACCGTTGGATTTAGCTGATTTTCGGATATGTTGTTTAGAAGACAAAGTTACCTTATTATCGCGTAAATCAAGACGATCAAAGGTCATTTTGTTATCAAAATCGACCAATTTTGACAGCCTAGCAGGATATTGGAAAAAAAATCTGATCGTAACTCTTTTTTTTTTACGAACCTTACATCGATCCATATATATATACATATATATATATAAATAGAGTGGATGTTGATCTCATTAATTTTCTTATTATATGCTTTGTAATGGTGCTAAAATCATTTTAGCACCTTCTAGTTGTTGTCCAGGTGGTGCTACTTTTTGGTTGTTGTTCAAGTGGTGCTAAATGCATTTAGTACCTTCTAGTTGTTGTCCAAGTTAAATGCATTTAGCACCTTCTGGTTGTTGTCAAAGTTAAATGCATTTAGCACCACCTGGATAGCACCTTCTGGTGGCTGTTAATGTCATAATGAGACGTGAGATATTATAAGGAATGGGTATTAGTGTCCTTTTTGTACAATGTCCTTAATTTACATGTCTAATTTTTAAGTGTTTTTTATAATTATATTATTATTAGAATGAGCCCTTATGCCCCAATTGCCCCTTAAAAAAAGTAAAGAAAAAAAATGTAAATTTGAGCTCTCCATCTACTTTATATGCACATATAGAAGATCACAATGGTGATCGGTCAGAGCCCAAAAAACTTGTAAAATAGGCATAAAATTCATGATAATTACAAAGAAAATATTAAAAAAATTAAGAGTAGGATAATTATTCAATAATTTTTCCTCTCATTAAGAGACCGTAATAGAAATAATTCTAATTATCATTTAGCCATCATAAATCTTATAATTAATCTCGCAAGGCCCATAAAATTTTAGTTACAAAATAACTGAATATCATAAATCTATTCATGAACATACACAATTAAGTCTATAATTCATAACTTAATATATTTATTATTTTTATTAAAATTTTGAACGTAAAATATTTTTTTGTATACTTTGAGAAAGAGAGAGAGTAATTAGAATGAAATTATAGGAGGGGAATTTAGAATCTACTATAGTTTCTATCTTACAATTTTGCCCATTCATACTTTAATTTCATAAAAAAATAATATTATCAACACGAGTAGTGGAGCTTAAACCTTGCAATTGCAAGGATTATATAGGACATTCAACCACCAGATGTATGAATCAAGAGAAAGAAACTGTTGAGAGAGAGAGATAGATTAGGTAGGGTTGATTATGAAGACACATTAATAGTGTGCCACGTGTGCAATGCAGTATTTGTAATCTATTTTACGTACTAACTACATGATAAAATAAATGAAATTAGATATTAATATGTGGATGTCTATATGTAATATTTTAAAATACAATTTATCCCACATCGAAATTGTGATATGAATGATGAGATTATCTCATATTATATATAGTGTAACTTGTCCCATTTTACATATCAGGTGAATATGAAGATTTACCTTATTCTCTTCTCTCTCTCTCTCTCTCTCTCTCTCTCTCTCTCATTTTAACACATTATGAGTATGACTGCTTTACAATCAATTGGAGGCCATTGCGAAAGTAGGCCACCATAGTTAAACTTTTTCTTTCTTCTTGAAGGTCGGTTATGCAAAAGCATGCTACCATATGCGAAAGCATGCTACCATAGTTTAAAATTTATCTTTTTTCTTCTTGGAAGCAGACTCAAAATCAAGACACCGTAATTTTTCAATCTCTTAATACAGGTCAAATCTGATTTTCTTAATTTTCTTTCATAACACTACGATTTATTTTGTTTTGTCTTCTATTATTTTAACAGATATTAGTTATTAGAAAATTGAAAATATTAGGAATATTAGAAAAACTAAGGCACATTTATATTGTATCGCATGTCATGCTCTCATCATAAGAGAGCATTTTACTTTCTACTATATAAGATTTATAAAGTTATACATTGCTATGACAACATAGATAATTATTTTGACAAAAATGTCACCCATTTTTATCTCCGTCTCTATTATATTAAAATAGAAATATACGTCAACGATGAGGAAACTTATTTTTTTAATTTCCATTAATATCTATACAACTAATAGAATATATAATATAGAGGGTAATATTATAAATCCACGTGCAAATCTTCCCATTTCTTCGTAACTTCCATTCAAAACTCTTCGTGCATAAAACCTCGGATTGGTCTTGTTTTTAATTACAACAAGAATCAAATTGTCTAACTCTTCTTCGCCTATCAAAAAATTAATAATTTTAAAGAGACATAAAATTGTAGTTAAAAAAAGGTAAGTGACAAAAGTTTGTGCCCGCCTATTAAATAATAGATTTATACCACATAATTTGGTTCATTATTTTGAGTCCCAAAATTAAGTCCCCCAAAATTACTAGCTGTTATGATTTATATTTATAGTTATATACATGTGTGTTCCTATAGGCAAGGCCGGACTCAGAAATCTTCTAAGGGAGAGGTTAATAGTAATAGATAAAAAAATTTATTTGTTTGTATTATAATACATTAATTATATTTTTTTTATTAAAACTAATATAAATATTCAAGTGATAGACATAAAGTAATGATTGGATATGAATGGTAGAGGGATATGAAAATTCGGCTTGTACCCCACTGATGCTTTTTGATGCATCGAGCAGCGCACAATTTTTTTTTCTTTCTTTATAATATATATTTAAAAGAGTTATAAATTAGCGGACTTATAATTTTTGAGCTTGGCTGGAGGTGGGCTAAGGCTTATACAAACTTTTATTTTATTTTATATTTTTAACAATTGTTAGTATAGGTTTTTCAAAAAAAAATTCCTGGGCTAAAATCCACCCTGTCTCTCCTTGAATCCGTCCCTTCCTATAGGTTATTCATTATTGGTAGTGGGTGAGTTAGTTATATAGGAGTTGCTTAGTGAAAAGTTTGTGGATATACTGGTCGTGGTTTCCATATTATATATATATTGTAATCGAAAGGAAGAGAATTGATTAATAGAAATTATGATTTATATCTACTTTCAAGAAACTCTTGTTATGTGTTCATACCCGAAGGGAGACAATTCACTAACCTCAATTCTTGATGTGAATGTGTATTGCCACTTTGCTACAAAGTTATTATTATGGGTGATTCTAATTTGAGCTAACTTCATGCTCAATAGAACTATTTTTAAATTACTTTTTCGTTTGCAAAATTTGTGTTTGTCAAAAATGATAAAATTGCCTTATCAATTATAAACGCGTCGTGCTGAATTTTAGCTAGTATGTATATACACACATGCACACATTCACAAGCACGTATAGACAAACACTAGTTTTTCTTATTTACGCGATGTATATACAATTTAAATGTAAGTGTTTTAAAGACATAAATTAAATAAGTTTTTTTTTTTTTTAACAGCTAAATTTGAAGGGATTTGAACACGAAATTTCCTGCTAAATAGATCATTCTTTACGGATATCTAGTGAATCACTAGACAAATACCATAAGGTCAAATAAGTTTAATTACTTGATTAATGGTGAAACACACTTTTTCTTCTTGATCGACAACTGATGTGAATGTTATTACACTTTTATAACCTTATGTTTTGAAGAAAAGACTTCAAGCGTAAAATTGAAAATATTACATATTTTATCATAAACACACGATGTGTACGCAACTCTAATATATGTAGTTAACTTAAAGAAAAAAGAAAAAGATAAACGATTTACTCGTTAAGCATAATAAAAATCATGCCACCGCGGGGAATTTGAATCTTGTTTTAAGTTTAATTTTTTATTTTTTCAAAATGAAAGATCGTAAAGTATAAAATTGGCAAGTAAATATAAATAAAATGTCACTTCACTAATGATAGAAATATCTCTCCACTTTATGGTCATTGAAGGATTTGGAATGACAGGAAAGGAGAACGGGTGATTACTAATCACTCATTTGGATAAATCGATAATAAGACGAGGGAAATGAATATGATGGATTACCAATCCAATCCAATCCATTTTCCTATTTGTAATTTAAAGTAAAAAAATTAAACACATTTTTTTCTTTTCTCCTCGACCTTGTTTCTGTTTCTTTCCATTTCTATAGTTGACTATATAAATAACAACAAACGGCAGGTCTCGTTTAGATGATAGTAATCAAGAACAATGTAACTTATCACCTGTGCAATGCACAGACGTATAAATTATCTATGTAAGTTTGTGTATATATATAATGTGTTATTCTTTGTTTATATGTGTCAATACTTGTACAATTGTAGTGACTAATTTTTTGAGAAACAATAATTTATCAAATCAAAATAACAAACAACTTTTTTCATAAATAACAAATAACAATACTTAAAATATCATTTATACATAGGTTAACAAGTGTCTATTCGTAATAGATCCATGGAAATACGATATTTGAATCTATTCAAAAACACAAAATCAACATATACTGTGTATGTTATTTCGAAAATTAAGTCAGATTTCCGGTCTTTAATAAGAGTTTTAACGGTGAAAAGGAATGTTACCAAAAATCCACCCCTCCAAATTTGTAATCCCATGTGCAATAAAATGCAAATACAAAATCTCTGTTGTTCAATGATTGGCACCCTAGGTGCGTAAAAAATGACACAAATATCATATATAGTACCTAAAATATCATTTGTACATCGAATAACAAAACTCTATTCTTAATAGATCCACCACTTTTAAAATACGATATTTGAATCTATTCATAAATGCGGGACTAACATATAATTTGTTATTTTCAAAATTAAGTTGGATTTTCAGTATTTAATAAGAGTTTTAATGGTGAAAATAAATGTTACCAAAAATCCACCTCTCCAAATTTGTAATCCCTTATACAATAAAATGCAAAAATAAAATCTTTGAAGGCCAGCGGTTGGCACCCTCCGCTAAAGGGGTTAGTTGAATTGCGCAAAAAATGACCCAAACATCTCTGGCATAAACAAAAAAAGAAAAAAGAAAAGAAGAATACGGAAATCCATCATGTTGTTATCAAAAGGACAGACTCTTAGTAATCTCAAATCATAAGTAATTTCATTCTCAATCATAAGATACCCATAATTTATATTATTAGTAATCTCAAATTCAATATTAGTTCGTCTCAAAATTTTACAAAAATAGTATACCATAATTTTAATGCACTTAAATCACTCAAATAAATACAAAAATTTCGCTACAATTAAAGAATTTACATTGTTAAAATCAATAGTTTTTGTTTGCAAAGATCAATAACGAAAGTGGGCCAATATAACTAATATTTTAAATTAGGAGTTTAATTGTTGAAACATATGTAACACCCCCGCCTTAATCTACAGGATAACACATGTAATTAAGATCCGGAGCATTAATAATCCATCTTAGTAGGATTAAGATAGTAGGATTAAGATAGGTGTATGGAAAGAAAACCAATAAACAGTATCATGTACATCAAGTATTATAAGCATGGGGTATAAAAACATGTTATAACATTCAAGTATGCATCATATATATATACCCAAACCATATGAATTCCTAAAGTATATAAAATCCTCGAGCTAGTCTTGACTTCTCGAAAAAACATATTTACACCAAAAATGAATTGTATCAGAGCTTTTATTTTATCCCTGATTCCGTCGCTTCTTTGTCTTCATGGGACTCGTGAGTACCTGTAATGATTTAAAGAAAACAGGGGTGAGCGATTTGTTCAGTAGGGGCATATGCCATATGTTCGAAAACATATATATATATATATAATCAAATATTTCAAACCATGTTTGCTTAAATAACGAAATCATTAACATCAAGTAACGATACATGAACGTGCTAATACAGGTAACCTCCCATGTCAACTGATTACTGTACAATAGAGAGCCTGAGCTGTGAGTATACTAAAGCCACCGAGATGTCAGATCATCAAGCTAATACCCTGGGATCAATTGACCCGATCCCATATAAATAAAGATAACAGCAGTCCTAGAATCAATCATCCCAATCCCATATTAACATAGATAACTGCAACCACCATAGTGCCTTGCCAATTTTCCTAGGTTCCTGGGCTTCACACCGGTGGCTTATAGGCTGCCAAACATTGCTCCCCCAGGGGTTTAAGGCTTTTCAACCCAAGGGCACTGAGCCCTGCCTATTTTCCCATCCCGGCAAGCACTATACATTCGTACTAGAACTCATTTCCCGAGAGACACAAGCTCTCCAAATCAATACGATATAATGCAAACCTTTCATGAGATAGCTTGCCAAACTAGGAATCACTAATCCATCCAGGAATTTGTCATAAGAATTTTCGAGCCTTTGGTTGACAAAATATTGATGTATAACATGCAAAACGTGCTTTCAAACATACATAGTAAGCAATTTATACCATGTACACACTAATAATCTTAACATCATATCTCTTAGTGTAAATAATTCACAATTAGCTCAATTACTTCCACAATATTATCCATACAACCAAGAGATATTTCATATAGTTCAGATAACACTTTATATCATGTGTAGATGGCATATCTTACCTTAATTCATGCATATAAATAGCTTTATAGATCACAAAAAAACATAAATTTTCTTATAGCTTAGATTCCAACCAAACATGAATCAAATACCACAATTTTTAAGGTAATAAAGTCAAATAATCAAGTTTTAAAAGCTAGGAAACCCCTACCTCAAGTTATTAGCAGGAATGAAGAAGAAAACACGAAGATTTAAGCCTCTCCCTAAGCGATCCTCCCGAAAAAGATGATGATTAGAGTAATTTGAAACCTTAATCTTTGATCGGGGATGAAAAGTAAGCAAGGATTGCTTAAGAACCCTACATTTTCTCTCTCTAGAACTCTTTAGAGGTTCTTAGAAGTATTTGGGTCGAAAATTGGTGAAAAATGAGATAAAACGCACTTAAAACAAGTTAAGTTGGTGCACTGTTCCGTATGGCGGACCGTCATGCCAAAAACAGAGTACCGGTCCGCAGCGAAGATTTCCCCTAAATTTTTCACAGCGGACCAGTATGCTGAAAACTGCATACCGATCTGTAGCCAATTTTTTTCCCAATTTGTATACACCGGACCGGTATGCCAAATTCCCCATACCGGTCTGCAGGAAAAATTTCCTGCCCTGCTACCCTGTTCTTAATTTGGCCATAACTTCTCGCTCGGATCTCCGATTGAGATGATTTTTATGTTCTTTGAAAGGTAATTCGGAGACCTACGATTTATGGAATGAGCTTTTCTCCAAATTATGGATAGATAATTTTATAAAATTAAAAATTCCACACAAATACACATAATTAACATTAAAATGAATACATAGTGTTACAACCTAAATCACCAAATATTCAATAATAAATCAATATTTCAAGCAATACACTTAATATTATATAATTAATTAAGAAATACAACTCATATTATGCAACTAATCAAGAAATTAATTTATACTTAAAATTAAAAAGTAGATCTAAAAAAATAAATACCTTGAAAAGTGTAGAGTGAGAGAGATGCATGCAGGATGTGTGGTCCAATTGTAAGTCTGTGATGCTCGTGCCAAAGGGAAATGGAAGGATGAAAATTTCTATTGATTCTTATGGAGAGAGAGAAAGGATGTTAGCAAAAGGAACAAAAAGAAAGGGACAAAAGGAACAAAAATAAAACAACAAAAAGAAAGAAATGAACAAAAAAAAAAGAAAAAGAAAGGATGTCTCGACAGTGGGTGGGGTTTGATAAACTTTTGTTTCTTACACTTAGGTACTCTCAAGTATAAATTTATGCAGATAAATCCCTATATATATATATTTAAAAAAATACCCCATATTTAGTAAAAAAATTCGAAATCCATCTGAGGGCAATCCCCTACACATGGACGCCCCTGGTTGGAGGATTCATTAATGATTCGGTCTATTTTGCCGATTCCCAGAAAGCGTCTAGGTTTAGGCTGTACTTGCTGTCTCCCTAGGGATAGGGCCTTTGCAAAGACCATTCTAGACCCAGTTCCAAAAAGGCAATGGAATTTATTGTACTCGTACTGTTTCAAGATGATAACACTTACTAAATATGTTTAAATAATAAAAAAATTTACATTTACACTTGCTGTTGGTGTTACGATACCGTGATTAACTAGTCCCAAATGTTGAAACCTCATAATCGGATTTGGGGCTTTAAACATAGAGAAAGACTTCAAGATGAGGAATAAGACTTTGAACATTTGCTTCTTTGTTTTGATCTCATTCTTTTGCATTTGAATTTGACTTTCAACATTTGCTTCTTTGAACTTTAATTTTCAATCCAGTAAGTGTGAAACGTTGAACTCAATTGCCCAGTGCTATCTTGATTTGATCAAACATAGTTTAAATGATCCTTGTAATATGGCATGCTTAATTCCTTCGTAAAATCCATGTTCTTTTTTTTTTGAATTTTTAAGTTAGTGAACTATAAACTTATTTCAGAAAACATGTTAAATTACATATGGCTAAGTTGTTGTTGTTATTATTATTATCAAAATAAGATTGTAGACACCCCAATTTGCGACCCGCAAGAACCCTAAAAGAAAACTCGTAGAAAGTTCACATCAAGTCCGAAACTCATCCAAACACTAGATAATGCTTCGGGGGAGTTTATAGTGCAACAAACAGGCCTACTAGATGTGTTTGTCGTGCGACAAACCTAATTTTTGAACGACAATCCCCCTCAAACACCGACCAACCACTTTCTGACACATCAGTCTGTCAGAACAATCACTTCAGCCGTTTGTCGCACGATATATATATATGTCACGCGACACTTGCCCTTTCTGGAGGAATGTCGCGCGACAATCGCTCCCGAGTACAATAAATAAGCCAACACCCCCATGGGTTTTAGGCATCCATTCCCCACCATAAAGGACATGGTTCTGACACAAAAAATCCTTGTTTCTCTTTTACATTTTTGATGTTTAAGCCTTCTTCAGAAGCACATTTGATAACATTTATTTATGCAAGAGTTTTGGATCTAATCTTGGCACTCAGAGTGCCACCTTCTAGAGTCAAATCGCTGAAAATATTTCTAAAAGGAAAGCTGATATCCATCGGAGATCTTCTCTGCCATATTATATTTTCTCTCTCTTATTCTTATTATTATCGTCGAGAAGGTAACTAAAGTCTCTTATAGTAATCAAATAATATATCTGTATACTAGTTTCATTGTATTTTATGGACTTGTTTAAACTCTTATTTAAGTTTAATATATATACGTACTTGTTATTTTCGGAAGTACTATAAATGAGTAGGGAGTTGGCTTGCTTGGGCTAATATAAACCGAACGCATTTACTTCCATTTGAGTTGTTTTGTAAACTTGTTATATATGTTATTCTGTCCACTTTCTAACTGGATAAATTTATTGTCAAGTTATCAATATTTTATTTTTTTCAAAACAACCCGATAAAATCATTTTCAAAACTAGAAGAAGTAAAGTCATTATCGTCCGGATAAAATCAAGTTTTTAAAACCCGGACTGATAAAGTTTACTTAGGAATTAAACTCAGATATATTCTGTCTTTCATATAGACTGTAATGTATCTGATATACTCTCCTCAAGAGTTTAATTACATATCAAATCAATTCCGATAAGATCCGATATTTTTTAAATTAACCAAACGAGATAATTGATATTGTTATTTAAGAAAACAATACCGAATCACTCTCTTTTCAAAAATATATAAGATAAACTTTTATCACTATTAATCAGATTTCGAAAAAACCAAAACATCGGATCGTGGAATACAAGGTTTTTATCAATTTTCCTATTTTTCCCAAAATCAAGTGTTTATGAGTTATTTTCGAAAAGCAGTAGAATATCAGTAAAAGCATTCAAGTTTTTCAACATAAAATAAACATATAAGACCACTAGAGACTGAAAGGGCAGAGCGGGTGCTTAACACCTTTCCAATTCGTAACATAGTTCCCAAACCCTATAGAATCCTGGTTTCGTAGAAAAACGTGTAAAGAAAGGCTTATCTGTAGCCTTTTCTCTTACACAATTATTTTGTTCGTTTTCTCGTAAAACGTACTGGCGATTCTGAACGAATCCTCTTGCAACTAGAAATAGGATAGAGGGACACCCAATAGGAATTATCAACACATAGAAGCAAATAGAACAACGGAATCCTTTCCGATGTTTCAGACTCCCAAACTAGAGGTTGAGACCCGGGAGTCGCATTTGCGGATTCTCACCAAGATTAAGACCTTTTAGTTCAACAGAGATCATCTCAACCAAATTTCATTGAAAAATTTATCAATTTAGTCTCTCAAAAGGTTTAATCCGTATATATAGTACATACCAATAATATAAATTTCTATAATAGAAATGAGAGAGAAAAAAATATGTTCCAATAAGGTTTTTTAGGCCATGTCCACTAATCATTTTCATCCATACAAATTTCTATGATATAAAAGATAAATAGAAAATATGCTCTAATGGGGTTTCTATATATGACCATTGTGAAGTGAAAAGTGAGTCACATAAGGAATTTCTATCACCACTTCTACAAATAAAAATAGTGATAAAAAAATTCCAATATGACATGTCACATTTTTATTGGATATTATGGAACCCACTTATACTCTCTCATTTTTAAATAAATGCCAAATAAGAAAGGAATAAAATACCATTGGAGGCTAACTTTTTTTATGTTTTTCTACCTATAAAATACTTGCCAGTTAAATATAGAAATTAAATATTCTAAAATGACACTAACACATATGATAAAAATGGGAAAATATAAATAAACATCGGAAATGGCCTTATAAGTATCTTTTCTATGTGACGTGGAAGTGAGCCAGATAGGGAATTTTTATCACAATTTCTGCACGTAGAAATGGTTATATAAATTTCCAATTGACTTAGCACACTGTCATTAGTTATAAAACCCACTAGTTCTCTCTAATCCTAAGGCCATCTCCGATGGTAATTTTTATTTTTCCATTTCTATCCTACATGTCAACGTTATTTAACAACATTTCTATATCTAGTTGGCAAATTTTTTATATGGGTAAAAAGGTATAAAAATGTTAATCTCCAATGAGAATGTTGGTTATTTAAGATTATGAGAGAATTAGTGGTTTCTTATATTCAATGAGAATGTGCCATATCACATTGAAAATTTCTATCACCATTTCGACGATTTCTACATGTAGAAATGATGATAGAAATTTTCCATGTGACTCAACTTCCACCTCACATAGAAATGGTTATAGAAAACTTCATTGGAGTATATTTTTCTATTTTTCTTTTCTATCATAGAAATTTGTATGGGTAAAAATCACCATTGGAGATGGCCTAAATAGATGCCAAGATAAATAAATGAAACACTATTGGAGACCAATTTTTGTATTCTTTTCTACCTATATAAAAAACTTGTCAACTTGATATAAAAATATTCTAAAAATATTTCGCCACATAAGATAGACATGAAAATACCATTGGAGATGTCATAAAAATCTGAATGGCAAATGTCGTAAAGCACATACCCTATTGATTGTAACTAATAGCAATTGCATCTCTAACGAATATGACTTTATGGGTCTTAAATAATGTATAATTTCCTCCGATACTATATGTAAGAAATTTGTGAAATAACTAGATTAAGTTGCATACACATACTTAAAAACACAATAAAAATACGTGAAACCTTATTTAATTGTAGAAAGGTCGATCTTCAAACTTGGATCTTCCACTTTTTGCAAATCTTATCCTAGGGATTAGACTAAACTATATTGAGCTGATGATTTGGTGAGACTGGATAATAAGCTATCACTAGGCCCAACAGACTCTTAGGCGACGTACATTGTTTGTCACCTAAGTTAAATATGTACGTCTCCTAAGACTCGGGCGACGAACAAGCTGTCGTTTAAGAGCCGTCGCCTCAGTTGTGTCGCCTAAGCTCTTAGGCGACGTACATTGATGAATGTACGTCTTTTAAGCTGGACTCCTAGGAAACGTACATTGACCAATGTGCGTCTCCTAAGATGGGACACATGGCCTTCTTAGGCGACGTGCATAGACCAATGTGTGTCTCCTAAGAGGATAACTTAGGCAACGTACATTGGTCAATGTACGTCGCTTAAGTTGAACTCTTAGAAGACCTAAATTGACCAATGTGCGTCTCCTAAGATGGGACACAAGGCCTTCTTAGGCGACGTACATAGACCAATGTGCGTCTCCTAAGTTGTCCACTTAGGAGACGTACATTGACCAATGTACGTCTCTTAAAAAGTTAAATGAGGGGGCACAAGGCCTTTTTAAGCGACGTACATAGACCAATGTTCGTCGCCTAAGTAAAAGACCATTATTTCCAAAAAAGCTGGAATTACAGTTACTTATGCAGCAAAAGCTGCATTTTATATATTTGTTATCAGGATTTATACCAAGAACCACCTGTAATACCAAACAACTAATTCTGAAACACCCAAATTCACAAAGTTACAATTCACAAAACTACATGTAATTCACAAAATTTAATAAAACTGTCAACATATACATAAAGTCTCAAAGTACTTGGGATCAACAAAATTAAATATTTGTTAAAGTTTCAAAATATTCAAAATATACATAGTCTCAAAATTAAAAAAAGAACAAAAAAGTTAACTTATGGCGGTTGGCGGGAAGTAGTCTCGCCACCGGAAGCATTCCCTCCAAAAAGTAGCCGGACTTGAGCTTCCATGTCTTCCATCTTTCGTTGTTGTACTTCAATTACTCGTCGTTGTTCGGCTTTGAATCGTCCGCACGCCACCCTTTGACTGTAGGTCCCTCCTGTACCCTATTCCCAGACCACGAATGACTGTCCCTCTTCGAACACCAACCTCTCCTTGAACAATATCAATCTCTGTCTCAATAGGGAGAGTGATCGGTGCCGGAGGGGTCGAGTCTGAGCCGCGTTCCACGAGCGGTGGCGTGGGATTTGAGGCTTCGAAGGAGGAGATGGAAGCCTCAACCGCGGCAGTCATCGCAGCCTATAAATAATAATTAATTAATTAATAATTCAATAACAATAAATAAATAATAATAAAGCAACAAACAATTAATAGATTGTTCCCGCTGCATTTGGAGCATTCTTCTTATATACTTCCACCCAAGTATTGGGAATAAGGGCTTTATCCCCAGATTCCTTCCGCTTCTTCGCTCGGTAGGCGAAGGGGGTCGGACCTGATCTGTGGTCCACCTTTTTCTCAGATGCCATAACCGCCTTCATTTTCTCGGAGCGGGCTTGCAATACAATGCAATATTTAAAAACAATTCATTCAATTAATGTAAACATCAAGTTTGAACAGATAATAATAATAATAATAATAATAATAATAATAATAATAATAATAATAATAATAATAATAATAATAATAGTAAATGTAAACATCAAGTTCAAACAGATAAGATAATAATAATAATAATAATAATAATAATAATAATAATAGTGATAGTGATAGTGATAGTGATAATAATAATAGTGATAGTAGTAGTAGTAATAATAATACTATAATAATAGTGATAGTAGTAGTAGAATAAGTATAAGTAGTAGTAGTAGTAGTAGTAGTAGTAATAATAATAATACTAATTATAATACTAGTATAATAGTGATAGTTTATAAGTAGTAGTAGTGGTAGTAATAATAATAATAATAGTAGAAGTAGTAGTAGTAGTAGTAGTAGAATAAGTAGTAGTAATAATACTACTACTAGTAGTAGTAGTAGTAGTAGTAGTAATAATAATAATAATAATAATAATAATAATAATAATACTAGTAGTAGTAGTAGTAGTAATAATAATAATAATAATACTAATGCCTCTCGTGTGAGTGGTGGCGGATGTGGAGGTCGAAGTATCTACAGATTAGAACATACATTAATATATATATATATATAGTTTTAGTGGAAAAAAACAAAAAAAAAAGAAAAAGAAAAAGATATGTAATCACCTCCGCTCTTGCAGCGAATGCTGCGAGGAAATGAACGCCCAGTGGTGGAGGTGCTCGTGGTAGACGAATGCTGGGTAGACGGAGCCTGAGCTGTAATCAACCACAACTCCAAAGGCGGCGGTGCAACCTCATGATCGGGAGCTCCTCCAGAGGTTGTAGCAGCAAAGTGTTGTGCAATGCTTTGACGGAGCTGATTAATCGGGCGCCTGCTCGTCGGTCTCCTAGATGTCTTAGGAGGCATCTTCGAATACCTGCATAATTAGACACATTAAAGAAATATGATTGGAATTTTCTGATAATAATAATAATAGTATATAAGTAGTAGTAGTAGTAGTAGTAGTAGTAGTAGTAGTAGTAGTAGTAGTAGTAGTAGTAGTAGTAGTAGTAATAATAATATTAGTAGTAGTAGTAGTAGAATAGGTATAAGTAGTAGTAATAGTAGAATAAGTATAAGTAGTAGTAGTAGTAATAATAATAATACTAATAATCAGTGTTCTAAAAATCGGTTTTTATCGGCGATAAATCGGGGATTTATCGGAAATCGACAGTGTGCCGATCGGATTATGCTTGATCGGTTCAATTTATCGGCTGAGGAGAAATCGACCATTTATCGGAAATTTATCGCCGATAAATCGCGATAAATAAAATCGGCGATAAATTGAACAGTTTGTTTTTTAACGATCCCAAATCAAACGACAACGTTTTTCAAACCCAAACCCTATTCGTTCTCCTCACTCGACGACTTCCACACACTCGACATCGCCGTTCCTCTCTCTATCTCTCACTCTTCGCCGTTCCTCTCTCTCTCTCACACCCGACGTCGAGTTCGCCATTCCTCTTTCTATCTCTCACTCGTCCTCAACCTCGCTTACCTCTTTCTATCTCTCACTCGCCAAAATAGGGATTTGTTGAAGAATGAAGACAAAGAAGAAGAAGAAGAATTAGGGTTCGGTTCGTTTTTTTGAATCGAAGTACTGACCATCACTGGTGCTCTGAAAATTTGGCTTCAATCCGCCATTTGTACGAAGAGAGAGAGATATTTACAAAGTGTGAAGATCGAAGTATATTGAGCACCTGTTTTCCTTGATCCAAAATCATGGGAAGAGAGAGATTTCTGGAGTGAGAGAAATGAACGAAGAGTCGAAGACGAAGAGAGAGGGGGGAACGGAGAGATAGAGGAGAGAGAGAGAGAGAGAAGGGAAAGAAGACTGACTGAAAGCACGATGTGATTTTCTCCTTTATTATTTAACTTTAACAAATTACCGAACACCCCTTTAATTATTTTCATTTACCACTTTACACTTTAATTTATTAATATCTATTTTGCTACACCTACTATTATGTTTTATTTAGCATATTGTATTATTGTTATATAATATATTATTTAAAATATTATTTATATGGTAAATAGTGCATATCCGATTTTTTCCGATTAATCCCCGATAAAATGAAAAATCCCCACTCCCCACCTTGCCGATCGATTTCCGATTCACGATTTTTAGAACATTGCTAATAATAATAATGATAGTAGTAGTAGTAGTAGTAGAATAAGTACAAGTAGTAGTAGTAGTAGTAGTAGTAGTAGTGGTAGTAATAATAATACTAATACTAGTAATAATAGTGATAGTAGTAGTAGTAGTAGTAACAACTTTTAAAACGTTTGTATGATTTTCAACTTCCACCTCGGAAGTTTAAATGTTAAACCCCCCTTCCCCCTGCCCAAAAAAAAAAAGCCTTCTCGCCTTCTATACCATACAGCTCCAAGTTTGGCAAATTTGCCATACCCATTGTGAGACAGGTATGGTAAATTTGCAAATTTACCATGCCCATAGCAGATGCCCGTGGGATCTAAAGAGGGTATATTTCTAATTTGGTTTTAATTAAGTTGCTTACTTTTCTGGTGTTCTTGACGATGATATGTATGTGTTGAGTGTATATGATTGTCATGCAGTTTGGACTCCTCGAACATTTACATCGTCGAGGAAGAACAGAGCGGAAATCAAGCAGCAGAATATTCTCAACTTCTTAGACGATGATGAGAAAGCTGTATGTTCTGTCCTGTTATGTTCAATTTGTAGGACATGTTTTGATATCTTACCAAAGAGGAGTTTTTGGAATTTATAATCTTGAATGTAAACTATGTGATTTCTGAAGAGAGTATTATGCTGTATTCTTGACTCTTTTTTTTTGCCCATTCGTAAAAGCTCTAATGATATATTAATTCTTAAATGTCTTGTTTTTTCTGGCCTACAAACTAAGGGTGGGTATATTGAAAGAACGAGGCAGATAACAGGCCTACAAACTAAGGGTGGGTACTAAGGGTGCATTTCAAGTAAGCACGTCAAATAGCCCGATCCGTAAATAAGGTTCTTAAATTAAGATTCTTACTTGAAATTTTCCAGCTGAACTAATTCTAATTGTGAATAAATACAGTATAAATTGAGAACTTGGTTTATTCGAGTGCTAAAAGTTCTTCACCCAAATCGATGGTTCCAATTATTTCAGTCTCACCTGCTATAAGTCAAGCAATCCCATTTCTTTGACATATGTAAAAAATAAATAAATTTGAGATCAAATTTATTAAAAGCCAAGTGACAGCACAAAAAAAAAATGTGTATAAATTTTTATTTTTTTGGGTTTTGTCTTGCAGTAAATGAGCCACTAGTTTGATGACCGCCAGCACCAGAGGCCCAATCTTCAAATTCTTCCTCACTTCTACTTACCTACATACTAACTTATAATAAAAATGCAGGAACAATATGGTGGAGCAAGGTCTTGTAAAAAAAGGAGGTATTCTCGATGATAGCTGGGGGAGTGGGGGCTAGGTTTTACAACCGCAAGTGAGAAATTAGGGGTTTATGTTTAGGGAAGAAATTAGGTGAGATTTGAGGGAATGAAGAAGAACTAAGAAAGTAGAAGAGATTTGGGGGATAAATTAGGGATCTGGGCAGAAATTTTGAGGGAATGAGCGGAAGGGAGAGATGGGGCAGGAGGGAGAGATAATGGGTTTGATATTTTTTTGGTGTCTGTTTATTTGCCTTTTGGTGGTAACTGAGTTTACTTAATATTAGTTAGGTTATAAAAAATCACATTATCTTCTATATTATAAAACACATTTTTTTTATTTAATTAATGGTCTAAATTTATTTACAAATCACAAAAAGAAATATGAACTCTTAGATGAATGTTAAATATATGGAACTTCTTAAATAAACCCACATAATCCGTCTTCTCACCCCAACAAGTGAATACTTTCTTCTCACCCCACTTATTTTTTTAAAAAACTTTCAATTCACCCCGATGGTGGGGTGAGTTTACTGAATGCACTATTGGGACATTAATTTCGTTGTCGCTAAAACTAAAACATGAAAATCTTATATAAATCCATAAAGATATTTTTATCGAAAACATTCAACCTACCCCATCTTTTTTATATATGCTAACGACATACCGCCTCTTTTTTATAAGTCAAATAATAAATTTAATTTTTCATTGCACATCCACAAAATTCATTATTGACCTTACAAAATTCCTAATTAGAGATAGGGTCAAGCCCCATAAATGACAATTTCAAAGACAGTAAAGTGAAATTTGAAAAATAAAAATAGCAACAACAATAGTTTTAAAATTTTAGGCGACCAACTGTTTAAAATGAAACACCTGATCAAAGTAAAAATTAATTAGTTAACACAAGATAATTACCCCGATCGTTTCCACTAGCTAATAATAAAATTTCAATCTTCATAATATTATTGTCTCATATACGGCTGTATCTAATGAATTGAAAAAAAATAGTTTTTATAAAAACAATTATTTATTAAAATATTTTGAAACTAGAGTTGTAGAATTATTTGTTAGAAAGAGTGGACTTTTTTAAGTTTAAAAGAATTAAATGAGTGAGAAGATAAATTAGTGACAATTTTTTCAAGTATAAAAACTGGGGTGAGAAGAAAGAATCTTACATTATTTTTTAAGTTAAGATTGACGTAACATTGACTTTTGGTGGGGTGAGAAAACGAATTATGTGGGTGTGTTTAAGAACACCCTAAATATATATGTGTTTTAATTTATTTTATTCTAATATAGTTTTGGGTTAAAAAAATCTGAAATTTGGGTTCAAAAAAACTAATTTGTGTTCAAAATAAATGTTAAATATATATGGTTTTAATGTTAACATGGTGAAAAAAAAAATTAAAAACTTGAAAAAACCCTTTTCATATTTAGATTAATAATAATAAAGAAATAAAAAAGTTTATAATGAGATGGAATTTGACTTTACACATAGATGTTATAAAAAAATTTGAAAAAATCCAACCGTAAGTGCATTTTATTTAATTTGTGTTCAAAATTAATGTTAAATATATATGAGTTTTAGTTTAAAAATATAAAAAATATATATATTACTTATTTAATGTTCCAAGCTAATTCTTCTTTTAGTTTAAAAATATAAAAAGATGTTTGTTTTTATTTAATCTTTTACAAACTTAAATAGTTTATTTTATTTAAAAAATATATATTACTTTTGTAAAACAATGTTACTATCAATGGTACTACATATTTACAATTAAAATTTGAAAATATGTAATGTTGTTATATATATGGTGAATGAATACGGATGGCAAATGGCCCATCCCTTCCTTATTTGAAAATGTTTAATATTTTACAATGACATTAAAAACTATAAACTGCCATTGTAATAATAATAATGAGATATATTAATTTATATATATATTAGTGAATAATTAGTGATGATAAATTAACTCAACACGACCTTAATGAAGTGGTGAAACGGGGACAAATTCGAGTTTTTTAATTAAAAATCACCTCAGTCTGGTCGGATCCAATACATCTTCTGGTATTTCGAGTTAGACTTTAGCAAACTTCTCCCCCCGGTGCTTAACCGTTAAATAGGTTGTATATACAGTTTTTTAAATATATATTTCGGATTGCATGCTGTTTAAATATTGGTACTTTTTGCTGAATTTCACAATTTTTAATTGTTTATTGTTTTACATCGCCATGCCATCCGGCACGAGTACCTAGTATATATATATATATATATATATATTATATAATAAGAGGTAATCTATGTTACAAAATACTATGTTTGACTAATTTTTTTTTCAAAAAACATAAAAATTTAATAGTTAAAAATATACATGTTATAGTGTGCATTAGTTCTATACTATTAGATGAGTTTTATACACACATCAAGATGTCACATCAAAGTTAAAACACTTGCACCAATAATATACACAGAATCAACTGTTACATACCAATAATTTTGTTTACATTAAAAATGCTATAACTTAAAATAAAAAATTCAAAATTTAATAAAACATTAATACTTAAAACTTATTAATAAAAATCAATTAAACAAGATCCATCAAGAATATAGAATTTTTAAAAAATGAAGAATTTTGTTTACATTAAAAATGCTATAAATTAAAATAAGAAATTCAAAATTTAATATCTAAAATCTACTAATCAAGATTAATTAAACAAGATCCATCAAGACTATAGAATTTTGTCAAAAAAAATGAAGAAAAATTATTGAGTAACATTGAATCTAAAACACTCACACCAATAATATACACACAATCAACTCTTTACATACCAATAATTTTGTTTAGATTAGAAATGCTATAATGAAGAATTTTGTTTACATTAAAAATGCTATAACTTAAAATAAAAAATTCAAAATTTAATAAAAATTTAATATTTAAAATCTTCTAATGGCACTTAACATATTCTCATTACTACCATCGTATATTGAAGTCTGTGCTTTAGCTAAAAGATACTGATAGTGCTCCATCATAGCCTTAGCAATAAAGTCAACATGAACTCCGGCATTAAAATCATTTACACCATAACTATATATAGATATATTTAGATATTTGATTCCTAGCGTTCTTTATGTATATACATATGTTTATTTGCGTTTAATTTGAAGAACATAGAGTTTGTTTATTTAATTGTACGTATAGGTGATGAACAGATAAATAAGTCATCCTCAAAAGTCGTCAACGCATAAAATGTGTAGGGGGTGTACACTACATATATAACACAAACTCAAAAATAATCTCTCTTTTTTAGTGGAAAAAGAAACGCATTTATTGCCTTTTGAGTTATATTACGTTCTATGAGTGTATCAATAATAATGTAGTAAATATAATAATAATAAATTTAACTATTTAAGAATAATTATGTATATTTAAGAATAAATGTGTCTTGGATAGAATCATATTGCAAACAAATCGGATTGACATAAATTTATATCTGATTTGTTAATCAAAAGCCTAACTGGTTCGGATTGGATTTGGATATACGGATCATAAATCTCAATCTATATCCGACTAAACGGATTAGATTCGAATTAGATTTGGATACAAATCCAATTAATTGACAGGCCTAAGTGGAGTGCTGTTTTAGCTAATTATAAATATTTTGTATATGGATGTCCATATATAATATTTATAAATATAAGTTATTTATTTATCTATTAATTATTGTTCATAGGATTTTAATAGATATTCTATGATCCATATAATTGTTAAGATCTGTTTTCCTTAATTTATATTTCGTTATAGATTATTGACTTTCAATAAATCAAAGAAGAGAGAATGTTTAACATAAATAATTTAGACATGAAGGTTCATGATTTATACCTTTTGAACTTAAATTTCATAATTATTATTTTAGACTTGAAAATCCGTAAAATACCAATATTTGTTATGAAACTTGAAGTTCTCTAATCATAATTACTTACTTAAAGTTCTTTAATCATTAATTTAGATCTGAAGTTTTCTGTCATTATTTTGGATCTAAAGTTCCTATTTGTTATTTTGGACTTGAAGTTCCAAAAAAAAATGTCTTAATAATCATTTTGATATAAGAGTGTATTTGACCCTAAAGTTTAATAAAATATTAAAGATTTAAGTCCAGGATTTAAGTCCCTCATATTTACTATATTTTAATTTTTTTTAATTAAAATATGAGTAACATGATATTATTACATACTTTTATTTGTATAGCTAAATATAATATATCCTTTCATTTGACTAGTTCTTTAATGTTTCTCTTAATATGATTATAAGGCCTTCTAATATCTCCTAAATAAATTTTAAAATTTTAAAATATTTAAAATTTTAAAATATTTAAAATTTTGTTCAAAATTTGTAAGGCCATCCATATGACTGTAAGGCCTACTAATGTCACTTAAATGAATTTTAAATTTTTTAAAATTTTGTTTAAAATTTGGGAGGGAGAAATAACTTTAGGCGACACACATTGATCAAAGCTAGTGCATCTCCTAAGTGAATTTTAAAATTTTCAAATATTTAAAAATTTGTTGAAAAATTCGGAGGGAGAAATAACTTTAGGCGACGCACATTGATCAAAGTACGTCTCCTAAGTGAATTTTAAAATTTTCAAGTATTTTAAAATTTTTTGAAAATTTCGAAAGGAGAAATAACTTTAGGCGACGCACATTGATCAAAATACATCTCCTAAGTGAATTTTAAAATTTTGTTGAAAATTTAGGAGGGAAAATAACTTTAGGCGACGCACATTTATCAAAGTGCGTCTCCTAAGTGAATTTTTAATTTTTTAAATATTTAAAAATTTGTTGAAAATTTTGAGGGAGAAATAACTTTAGGTGACGCACATTGATCAAAGTGCATCTCCTAAGTGAATTTTAAAATTTTCAAAAATTTGTTTAAAATTAGGGGACTTAGGCGATGCACATTGACCAAAGTGCATCTCCTAAGTGAATTTTAAAATTTTATTAAAAATTTAGGGGAAAAATAACTTCAGGCGACGTACATTGATCAAAGTGCATCTCCTAAGTGAATTTAAAATTTTAAAAAAATTAAAAAAATTTGTTTAAAATTATGGGACTTAGGCGATGCACATTGACCAAAGTGCTTCTCCTAAGGGAATTTTAATTTTTTTTAAATTTAGGGGGAAAATAACTTTAGGCAACGCACATTGATCAAAGTGCGTCTCCTAAGTTAATTTTAAAATTTTAAAATATTTTAAAATTTGTTGAAAATTACAAGACTTAGGCGACACACATTGACCATTATACGTCTCCTAGGTGGACCTCTTAGGAGACACACATTGGCTAATGTGCGTCGCTTAAGCGACCTAACCTTTATGCGTCCTACCTTTATAAGTTTGTCGCCTAACGTATAGGTTTAGGAAACGTATGATATTGGTATGTCGCCTAAGATAACACTTAGGAGACGTACTTAATAGTGCGTCGCTTAAGTGAAGTTTTAGGAGACGTACAATAATATTCGTCGCCTAAGAAGTATCTTAAGAGACGGATCCTATTTGTGTGCGTCTCCTAAACCTCTTCTTGGCATAGTGTATTTATAGGCTAAACAAACTTTACCTATTAAGAGTTTACATATAATATAAATTTCTTTATGTATTTATCAGTTAATTAAATCGAGTTCAGCCTAAATGAAACATCTGTATGTTTTTAAGTTAATAACCACATGTATCCTTATCTTTCAAGCTCACAATCAAATGTTACTAAGGTGCACCACAAAACTCATGCACTTTGACTACGTTTGACGAGCAGGTTAAAAGAGAAGGTTATGATAACGTTGTCCTATCCCATGTTTAGTATTCGTCAGGATTGAATATTTGCATAGATTATTTATTCCACTTAACCTTCTTATCCTACCGAGAGAGGGATTAACAAATCCCACCTAAGAGGTGGGATTGTTTTATCCTATTCAGATGAAATTAAATAATCCTATCAGGCTCTCTAATCTGGCATGTCAAACATTCCCTTTATATCATAGAATATGGGTAATATAATTTTAATTCTATCATTAATCCAAATTATGTGACCCTCAAAAATTAAATCAAAGGAAGCCCAAAATTTCTTACACTACTCCCCATGCATTTATTTAGTGTTCTCGTGCAAGTGAGGTCTGGAATTATAGTGGGGTGGTTGATTTAGTAGCCCAAATTAATTAATGGGTTGGACTTTAATCATTCATTTTGGTTTTTGATAGATCAAAAAAAATAAAATTTGGTTGTTGCTTTGCAGGGATGATTGGTGTTAGAATATACTATATATTACGTTTCCTATTTCTATTATACTTTCCATATTGTATTAATTGTATTGATTGTGTTCCCATTATACTTTCCTAATTGTATCCTAGATTAGGGTTTTATTTCTAGTATATATATTTTTACTCTATTGTACATTCTATTATCAAGAAAGTAATACAATTCTTTCATTCTCCTTCTTCAATCTCTCTTTCGTTTCTATTTCATTACAATTGGGATCAATGTGATTTGATTTTTTTATTCTTGCATGGTCATTTCGTTATATCAGAACAACAATTATCTCTGGATAGGTGAGCAGGAAGGCGCGCTGGATTTTTGTTGGTACATATCGATGGGTCAACAGCAGGCTCGAATCCGTGAGCGGAGATTAGTCTTACATTTAGTGTTGTAGACACCCCGATCCGTGACCCCCGCAAGAACTCTAACGACCTTCGAGAACTACTGTTTTTGGGTCCGGGACCCACCCGAGCACCTGGAACTACCCCGAAAGGGTTTTTGTTGGTCAACAAACCTATTTTTAAAAGAGATTGTCACACGACATATCACATTGTCGCGCGACAAACACTCCTATGTCGCGCGACAATCCCTCCTGACACCAGACCATCCACTCTCTGATACATCAGTCTGTTAGAAACATCACTTCAGCCGTTTGTCGCGCGACATAGGACACATTATCGCGCGGCATATGCCCCTTTTGGGGAAGTGTCGCGCGACATACTCTTCCGAGCAGTATAAATAGGCCAACACCCCCAAGGTTTCAAGGCAGCAAGTTGGGATTGAAGAATTCTAAGCTTTAAATCTGATTTTCTAGTCTTTTATCAAGCATTCTCTATTATAGTCTTATTTCCGAAGAATTATCGAATCTATTCTCGACACTCGACGTGTCCTGTCTCTGGAATCGAATTCCCAGAAATATCTGAAGAAGGAAAAGATCATTATCGCCGGAGATCTCTCTGCCGTATTATATTTTCTTTCTTATTATTATTCTCGTCGGGAAGGTAAAGAAAGTCTCTTATAGTATTTAACATTAGATATCTGTGTACTCGTTTTATTTCTATTGTTTTGTCCACGTTTTATTTGAATAAACTTATTGCCAAGTTACGAATAGTCTACCGTTTTCAAAACAAAAGACCCTGATAAAACTATTTACAAAACCAAAAGAGTAAGTATATCGCTATCCGGATAAAATCTTATTTTTAAAACTCGGACCGGTAAAACTTACTTAAGAATAAAAAAAACCCGGTGTATCCTATTTGTTTCATAGATTGTGATACATCTGGTAGAACTCCCCTCAAGAGTTTTAATTCCATATTGAATTAGTTCCGATACAAGATCCAACACTTTTTCCCAAATGAATTCAAAACCGAGAAAAATCGTCGTTATCTGAGGAATAACACGGTAAAACTCCCTCTAAAGTAAGAACATCGCTTGACACTTGTATTTGCATCTCTCAAAACTAAACATTGGATCCTGGAACACAAAGGTTTTCATCCCCTTCCCGTTTTTCCCAGAAATCAGGGTTTTCACTTAGAAAGTAGTAGACTGTCAGTAAAAGCATTCAAGTTTTTCAGCATAAAACAAACATATAAAAAGACCACTAGAGACCGAAAGGGCGGAATGGGTGCTTAACACCTTCCCAAACCGTAATATAGTTTCCGAACCCCATATAATCCTGGTTTCGTAAACAAACGTGTAAAGAAAGGCTTGTCTATAGTCTTTCCTCTTACACGACCCTTTTTGTCCGTTTTTTTAGTAAAACGTACTGGCGACTCTGAATGAACCATTTTGCATCTAGAAATAGGACATAGGGACATGTGATATGAATCAACGAAGATATCCCAGCAAATGGAACGACGGAATCCGTTCCGACGTTTCAGACGCCCAACCGAACGGGGACGAGACCCGGGGGTCACATTTGCGGATTCTCACAGTGGTGACTCTGCTGGGGACTGTTAGAAAACTAGACTCTTATATGTGGACTTTTTGTTTATCTGTTGAATACTTGCTTTTACCGCTTTCCCTACTTGTGTAAATTATTTTGAGGAGAAACCTTTTTCTAAAGAATGAAAGTTTTTCAAAAATACGTAATAAAAATAATGATATTTGTGAAACCAACCTTTCGAAATTTACACGCACTATCACAAACCATGCATTGGTTCTACGAGTGTGAATTTACCCCAAACCCTCGGAAGTATTATAAGTGAGTAGGGAGTTGGCTTGCTTGGGCCAACATAAACCGAAAGCATTTACTTCCACTCTCCTTGGCCAAGTACGCCCCCGAGGTATATCGAGTGATGAGAACACTCACGTACCCGGGAAGTATATCAAAAGGCTCTTGCACTTACCCGCCCTTGGGGTATATCGCAAGGTTTTGCTAAATAGGAGGGAGCCTTAAGCCTTAACCGTTCGTACACCTGCGCTGCATATAAGATTGAGTCGGCTAAAACACTTGTCAAACAGCCGTAGGGGATGTACCACCTTACGGCTTACTTTCCAACACCTTTTTAAATCCGAGGCTTTTCTCGGCAATTTTTAGTATTTCTTTTGGCAAAAAATCGAGTCACATCACAGTCTTCCTTCATCTTCGTCACGTGGTTTCGTCTACAGCCGTAAAAACGACGACAGTCTGGAAGGTTGGGCCGGTCGAGATCACACCGGAAGACTAGTAAGACCAAGCACACCCGAAATGGCCGAAGGACGTGAGAATTAAGAGACAGATCAGAGCCTAGCCAAGGCATCTGCAGTTCAGCCAACTTTAGCCGAGATGCATCGACTGTTGACGACTGTCTGCATGAACCTAGCAAGCCTCACAAACGAGCAACAGAATACCCGTGTCTGAATAGAGGAGTTGTCAGCCGAACGAGCCGCACCACCAGGTTTTGAACGACTACCACCGAATCGAGATCCGAACCAAGGGCAGTCTTCACAGGTGCTTCCCCCGGTCTAAGGAACCAACCCACCACCAACGGGTCCCATCAAGAGACACCACACGAAGACTTGGGGAGATATCGTCAAGGAGTTCATGGCCAAATACGGGTCCAACGAAGATTTGGAAATAACATGTAAACACCTGGAAATGGCTAAGCAGGGCGAGAAAGAGAGCTTCAGCGATTTTTTCACACGCTGGAGAGAGATGGCCTCCCAAATGTCCAAGCGACCTGATGAAGAAGAACAGCTGGAGATCATACAGAAGAATTTTACCTCGGCCGTACTGAGTTGCATGGGAAAGCATGTATTCCCACACTTCAGAGCCCTATTGAGTATGGGGTCGCAAGTAGAGGAAGAACTGGCCAAGAAGGCAGAAACAGATACCAAGAAAGCCTCATACACCGGGAGAAAGACAGCCACTCCAGCCGTGAATCAACTAAGCTCGTACCCATATCAACAAAACCTATTCCAACAATCACAACAAACCCCTTCGATGAGTTGGCCTGCATAAGGAGACTCTTCAAACATCGAGGCTAAGAGGAGGAGAAGCTTCTGCACCCTCCCCACTACCCTGGTCAAAAGCCTGGAACTACTCCGAAAGGCCAGACTGATCACTCCACTCAATCCGCGCCCCCCACCAAACCCTATTCCCAGCACCTGGAGAATGAATGAAAATTGTGCATACCATCAAGCAGCGGGCCATGACACGGAACGCTGCTTGGCTCTTCACCATCGTATCCAGGACCTCATTGAAGCCGGAACCATTCCCGCACCCGGCGGTCCCAATGTTACCAACAATCCACTTCCTAACGATGTTCCACCTGCGGGAATTAACGCCTTGACCACTGATGAAGAAGGCTTTTACCCCGTAAGACTCATTCGGAATGACCCAGCCTATAAGGCGCCCGTTATACTACCAGCAAAGGCTCAAGTTGCCCCAGGCCTCAATCCGATAATCGACCAATGGATGGCTAAGATGAAATTCCTACCCGGGCAGGGTTTAGGAAAGGCAAATCAAGGGATCTCACAGCCACTTATAATCAAAACCAATCCCAAAAAATCTGGGATAGGATGGACCCAAGAGAATAAGAAACATCCATGAAAACCCCGAGGCCCCCTTAAAGAGACAATCTGTATGACAGAAACCATCCCCGAAACTTTTAGTTGGTCGGCAGAGCCAGAGTCATAAGAAATCCCAGAGGGATCAGACCCAGCATCCATTTGGGTCCAACAAATCACCCGTTTAGGAAGGGTATACCAACCGCCACCGGTGGATGCCGAGAAATCACCACCTCCTAAAGAAATATGAGAAGATCGAGTACTTGAGCAGTTGAAGAAGACCCAGGCACACATCACCATTTGGGGCCTCTTGGTCGCCTCCAAACCTCACAAGACCGCCTTCATCAACCTTCTAGACGAGGCCGTCATATCACCAGACTCCACACCCGAACAATTGCCAAATATGATCAGGTCACTTACAGTCCAAAGAAGCCTGTCATTTTCAGATGAAGACTTGTCTCCATTAGGGAGGAAACACAGCCTGGACATCCATATCACCATCCGGACCCGAGGGAAAATCCTGCCACAAGTCCTCATCAACAACGGGTCAACCATAAACATCTGCCCCCTAAAAAGCGCTAGATGTCTGGGTATCTATGATTCAGAGCTTTCCCCGTCAGCTGTGACTGTTAGGGCCTATGACAATACCAGAAGGGCCGTTCTGGGTTCTTTGAAGCTTGATCTCATGGTCGGTCCCGGAAACTTTCCGGCTGACTTTCAAATCATAGACATTCCCTCCAGTTTTAACCTCCTGTTGGGAAGAGCATAGCTACACGATATAGGAGAACTCCCCTCCTCCTTACACCAGAAGATCAAGATACCGTTCGAAGGGAATATAATCACCATCCAAGGAGATCCTGAAAGGACCTTGGCGGATCTGGAGTTACCTGTATTGGGCATCGGGAGCCAGAGCATACAGTTGGGAGGCTTTTCTTACGAGCCACAAGTACAAGCTCTCACCACCCAAAGAATCGAGTATCTACCCCCTGAAAACATTCCCGGTCTCAGCGCCAAGATCACAAATATGCTGAGGATGATGAAATATTTACCTGGAGCCAGTCTAGGGATGGGACAACCAGGGTTACTCCAGGCCTTAGAACCAGTGACGAGGCACGAAAAAGAAGGTTTGGGATACTAGCACACCGAAGAAGAAGACCAAGAGAAAAGAAGCCGAGGGCATCAGTATCCAAGTTTTAGCTCTCTGAATGGATTTTTTGTCAAAGAGGGAGAGGACTTCCCCTTTTGTGGTTTTCAAGAACCTTGGAGAAATAGCGACAGAGAGAACCTTCCAGGATGGGAAATCTTCTATGAAGAGGACCTTTATATTAAGGAAGACGTCATACACAGCTTCTCTACCAAGTTGACAGTCGGATCAGAGGAAGAAAATGAAGATGACAAAGATGAAGAGGAAAAATTGATCGGAGATCTCTTCGAGTCATGGCCCTAGGGGATGAGGAACCAAGAGACGACCTTGTACACTTGATACACGCAGATCCAGATTGCCAAGGAAAAGGGGGAAAGAGTGAAAATGTAAGGGTGAGAGATATGAGCGAGGGTAAGGCTAAGGAGGAGTCACTCCTAGATTTACTTTTTGTACCTGTAAACACCATTATCAATGAAGAAGATTCTGTTTCGCGTTATCCTGTTAATTTTAATTATGTAATTACTTATATGGAGTTGGAAAGACTAAACGAACACCCTGAACGGGAGGAGCAGCGTATACAGAGCGAGGAAGGAGACACTCTTGTGATCAATCTCGGGACAAAAGAGGAGAGAAAAGAGGTTCGTATTGGGGCAAGTCTAAGTAAGACAGAAAGAGAAGAATTCACACAAACTCTGAAAGAGTATGTGGATGTCTTCGCCTGGTCCTATGCAGATATGCCAGGTTTGAACAGCCAGATAGTCATGCACGAGATATACACCAAGCCAGAATTTAGACCCGTCAAGCAGAAGTTGAGGAAACTTACACCAGAATGGTCCCTAAAAGTAAAAGAAGAAGTGATGAAACAACTGAGTGTAGGGTTCTTGCGGGTGATCGAGTACCCTTCATGGTTAGCCAATATTTTGCCCGTTCCAAAGGCAAATGGGAAGGTCCGCATGTGTGTGGATTACCGAGATCTTAACAAAGCTTGCCCAAAAGATGATTTTCCATTGCCCAATATCGACTTGATAGTGGATAATACTGCCAACCATGCCCTGAAGTCCTTTGTAGATGGTTTTGACGGGTATAATCAGATCAAGATGCACCCGGATCACCAGGAGAAAACTGCATTCATCACACCATGGGGAACATACTGCTACACCGTTATGCCATTCGGGCTGAAGAATGCCGGAGCAACATATCAGAGGGCAGCAACAGCTATCTTCCACGACATGATTCACAAAGAAGTAGAGGTGTATGTGGACGACATGATAATCAAGTCGAAGGAGAGGGAAGGCCACGTGCCAGCCTTACGAACTTTCTTTGACCGCCTCCGTCAGTACCAGATGAGACTCAATCCGCAGAAATGTGTGTTCGGGGTAACCAAAGGAAAGCTTCTAGGGTATGTCGTCAATAAAAAGGGAATTGAGGTAGACCCTGCCAAAGTTCGAGCAATCCGAGACATGCCCGAATCTCGTACAGAGAAAAAAGTCCGAGGATTTTTGAAAAATTTGCAGTACATCAGTAGGTTCATCTCTCAGCTTACCCAAATTTACGAACCCATTTTTAAACTCCTGAGGAAGTTTTCACCCGGAGAATGGGACGATCAGTGCCAAGAGGCTTTTGACAGAATTAAGGATGACCTTTCCAACCCCCCAGTATTAGCCCCACCGCAGACCGGGCTGCCACTAATCATATACCTGACCGTCATTGATTCTGCTGCAGGAGCCATGCTAGCACAACACCTGACCGATACCCGGAAAGATCAGGCCATCTATTACATCAGCAAGAAGCTGTTCCCGTTTGAGATAAACTACACACCATTGGAGAAATCATGCACCGCTCTCGTCTGGGTAACACAGAAATTACGACATTACATGCTGGTTTTCCCAGTCATCCTGGTATCACGAATTGATCCGTTGAAATACTTCTTCGAGAAACCAGCTCTCTCGAACCGTATGGCAAAATGGTTATTCCTGCTCTCCGAATTCGACATCACCTACATGACGCAGAAGGCGATCAAAGTCAAGATCATAGCTGATTACCTAGCCCACAATCCGATATTGGGGGACATGCTAGAAGAAGCCGAATTCCCGGACAAAACTATAATGAATATCGAGACCGATGAAGACTAGAAGTTGTACTTCGACGGGGTCGCCAACCGAAACGAGAACGGGATAGGCATCCTGTTAGTCTCTCTAGACCAAACTCACTCCCCGGTATCATATCGTCTGGACTTCTTCTGCACCAACATGGCCAAATATGAAGCCTGCATTATCGGGTTAGAGATCGCACTCCAAAAGGGTATAAAAAGAATACAGGTATACGGAGATTCAACATTAGTGGTCCACCAAGTTCTGAAGGAATGGAAGATCAGAGATGAGAAATTAGTCCCTTACCTCGCTCGACTGGAGGATGTCGCATGAAGATTTGAGCATGCAGAATTTTACTATGTCCCCAGGTCACAGAACAGTTTTGCTGATGCACTAGCAACCCTGGCATTTATGATAGATATCCCGGAGGGGATGGAAGAAATAACTCTTACGGTACAAAAGAAATCTGAACCAGCACACTGCATGGCCCTTGAGGTAGAGAATGGAGAGAATGGGGACTCAACCACTTGGTTTTACGATATCTGGAACCTGTTGAAAAATCACCAGTATCCCGAGCAAACAGACAAGAAAGCACGGGTCACACTCAGGAGATTAGCATCAGGGTTCATACTTTGTGCCGGAAGGCTATACAAGAGGAACTACGACGGGACCCATCTCCAATGTCTGGCAGAAAAAGAGTCCGTCAAAATGATGGATCAGATACATGGGGGCGATTGTGGGCCTCACATGAGCGGCCATACACTTGCCTGCAAGATCATCAGGCAAGGCTATTACTGGTCTACCCTACAGAACGACTGCGTTAACCACGTACGCCATTGCCACAAATGCCAGATTTATGCTAAATCTCAGAAACTTCCTCCGAAAGAATTGTACAACATGACTGCTCCCTGGCCTTTTGCAACCTGGGGAATCGACATTATCGGAAAGATTTCACCCAAAGCCAGCAACGGCCATGAATTCATATTAGTGGCTGTGAGAATCCGCAAATGCGACCCCCCGGGTTCTCGTTCCCGTTGGTGGGCGTCTGAAACATTGGAAAGGATTCCGTTGTTCCATTTGCTTCAATGTGTTGATAATTCATATCGGGAGTCCCTCTATCCTATTTCTAGATGCAAGAGGGTTCGTTCAGAGTCGCCAGTACGTTTTACGAGAAAACGGACAAAATGATTGCGTAAGAGGGAAGGCTACAGATAAGCCTTTCTTTACACGTTTGTCTACGAAACCAGGATTCTATAGGGTTCGGGAACTATATTACGGTTTGGGAAGGTGTTAAGCACCCATTCCGCCCTTTCGGTCTCTAGTGGTCTTATATGTTTATTCTATGTTGGAAAACTTGGATGCTTTTACTGATATTCTACTGCTTTCTGGAAATAACTAATGAAAACCTGTTTTTCAAGCGCGTTAGAAATCTACCACAACCATGTCGCCACTTCGCTTAATTACTAGAAGAGACTTTAGTTACCTTCCCGACGATATATAAAAGAATAAGAGAGAGAAAATATAATACGGCAGAGAAGACCTCCGGCGAATATTAGCTTTTCCTCTTAGAAATATTTCCAGCGGTCTGACTCTAGAAGGTGGCCTTCGGGTGCCAAGATTAGATCCGAGACTCTTGCGGAAATAAATGTTATCGCAGATGCTTTCGGAGAAGGCTTAAAGATTAGAAAATATGAGAGAGAATAAGGAATTTTAGTATAGAAATTGTGGCGAGAAGTTTCCGTCTAGAACCCTTGGGGGTGTTGGCCTATTTATAGTGCTCGGGAGAGATTGTCGCGCGACATTCCCCCAGAAAGGGCAAGTGTCGCGCGACATATCTCTTTGTCGCGCGACAAACGGCTGAAGTGATGGATTCTGACACTGTGATGTGTCAGAAAGTGGTTGGTCGGGTGCAGAGAGTTTGTCGCGCGACAAACGGCTGAAGTGATGGTTATGACACTGTGATGTGTCAGAAAGTGGTTGGTCGGGTGCAGAGGGGTTTGTCGCGCGACAAGACATGATTGTCGCGCAACATATCAGGGATTGTCGCGCCACAATGTAATATGTCGTGCGACAATCTCTCTAAAAAATATGTTTGTTGGCCAACAAACCCACCAAGGGTAGTTTCGGGTGCTCGGGTGGGTCCCGGACCTAAAAACAGTAGTTCTCGAAGGTCGTTAGGGTTCTTGCGGGGGTCACGGATTGGGGTGTCTACAGTGGCCATCGACTATTTCACCAAATGGGTAGAAGCCGAGTCTTTCCAAACCCTTGACGCCAGAAAGGTTGCCCGATTCATCCGACGGAACATCATCTGCCGGTATGGGGTCCCACACGAGATCATCTCGGACAACGGCACTCACTTCGAAGGGGAGGCTAATTCCGTCATGGAAGAATACGGTATTATCCGACACAGATCTTTGCCATACAGACTGCAAACCAGTGGCACAGTCAAGGCCGCCAACAAGAATTTGAAGAATATCCTAAGCAAAATGACCGACACTTGCCGGGACTGGCCAGAGAAATTACCATATGCATTGTGGGGTTACCGCACCACTGAGAGGGTCTCCACCGGGGCAACCCCGTTCTCTCTTACATACGGAATGGAAGCAGTCCTTCCTGTTGAGTTAGAGGTCCCCTCTCTCAGGGTAATGCTAGAAAATCAAGTCAATGAACTGGAGTGGGTCCAGGCACGTCATAACGAGCTAGCCTTACTGAATGAGAAGAGATTGAAAGCCGCATACCACCACCAAGGGTATCAGAAGAGAATCGCTCGAGCATTTAACCAGAAAGTAAAGATTCGGAGTATCAATGAGAACGACATCGTATTGAAAGAAATTCGAGAGCCAGCCAGAGATCCAAGGGGAAAGTTCAGGCAAAAGTGGACAGGGCCTTATATCGTCAAAGAGATTAATACGGGGGGTGCCGCTATACTTGCTGACTTAGACGGACAGTTACTGCATTCACCAGTCAACATGGACCAACTGAAGAAGTATTATCAATAGGCATAAACATGTATAGATAAGAACTACGTAAACCTGAGCCCCAACTCAAACTTTTGTTCTTTGTAAAAATCAAAAGGGGAACGTAGGCAACCTGAGAAGTGACTTCAGGCCCGGTTTTAACTTTGTAAAGAAATTTATTTCCCATAAAATAGTCCTTCATATATTATTAGAAAAGTGGTTCAGAACACCGGAAGTTACAAAGGAGGTACAACATACAAAGAAGAAACTAATCCCTAGGGGTTGGCCACGCTGGGTCCTCGGTGGCCAAATCAATACGAGCCTCGTCCAGGATCTGGTACGCAAAAACAATGTTCTCCTCTGTGGGTGCAGAATCCACGAACTGGAACCATTCCATTTGGAAGGGATCATCAATCAGCTCTCCTTCTAGAGACCCCCAACGAGAGTGGATAATGTCAGCCCAGAGGGGCCGGGTAATACCGAAACGGGCATAGTTGAATTGACGAGTCAGTCGAGCACGCCACATCCTCTCTACCGATAAAGAAACATGCTGGGTCACAAACTTAGATTCAGAGGAGAAATTGTTTCGACCAAGGGGAATGTCCTGAGGAACGTTGAACTGCCGAAGAAGACGTCCTGGGAGATAAAAGGAGGTGAACCAGAGCCCACGGAGCCTAACATAGTTCTGACCCCCAGTACTAAGCACCATCGCCCTCAACTTCCACCGGGGAATGTTCCACCGAATGGCACAAAAATTCTTTGAAAACCACACCGACCAATCAGAGGAAGACATGGTCAAAGCACCAAAGAGGGGACGATGGAAGAAATGAGTCGGATTGTCGAGTTGAACCCCGTTGAAACCCACCGATCGGAAACGCTCTAACAGACACATGTATAGCAAGCACGGACTTCCCCTGAAAAAGGGCGAAGCCCCCCTTTGAATATTGTCTAGGCCGTTCAGAGTCTCTGCGAGAACAATAGGCACTATGGACTCTCCATTTCTAGCATGATATATCAAACTCAGAATAGTCGGATCAACGCGGGAAGAACCCGTCACTAGTAACATATTAGAGACAAGGTAGATCAAGGCCGCCGCAATACGCCCCACGCCGTAAGAGGCTCTATCTTCGTAACAATGAAAGAACTTCACCATTTTATGGAGGTCAAGGAGTCTGTCGGTAATAAAACCATCACAGGCCGCCTGGGGAATGTCTCGGGGACCGATTTCTTCTATGGGAACTGCCATCGGGAGACAAACGTCAGAACGCAATAGCCAGGAGAACTCTTCATAAGTCGGACAGAGCTCATCTAGTCCAAAGCGGAAGAGATGGTCTGCAGGACTCCAGAAATACAAAGCACCTAACAGAAAGGAAAAATCAACGGGACGATGGCACCATCCCGCTAAAGGGCTAAATACACCAAAATTCAGACCATTTTCAGAAGATATCAGAGCATCTCGGGCATTAACGTAAGAAAAATAAAATTTTGTGCGATAAGAAGACATTTTGGAGAGGTGTGGGGATGAAGGAAGGAACATGGGTGTATTTATAGCAAAAAAAGAGGGTCCTGTGCCTGTTTGTCGCGCGACAAACCCATGCCCAGGAGGGATTGTCGCGCGACAAACCCACTTAGGGCCACCCTATTTTGTTTTCCTTTCACATAAGAGTCATTCTTGCCAAAAGAATCATTTCTAGATCCATTCTTGTCCTCACTTTGTTCTTTTTTGCAGAAAACCTAAAATGTCACTACACTACAAGGTATGGCTTCTAAATCACTGACTCATATATATGTATATGTGTATATACATCTTTCACAGACAGAGAATAATAGTATATATCATCAGACACAAATAAAGATTTTCATAAAATCTAATAAAAGAACAGTTTTCAAAAATTACATAATCTGTCTAAGCATATCTAAAAATAAATACATATCTGTATGAACTAACAAAAATGCAGAAAGAGAAAAAAACTAATCTACTCGAGAGCGTTTTGACACGCTCCCACTCTCACCCGAGCCCTCCTCGGGAGTAAGATCAACCACCGGGACACCCTGAATAGGAGGAACTGCCGCCTGGGAAGGCCCTGTCGACTGGACAGGAGCCGTAGAACGGATCACCGACAACCGCGAACGCCTGGAGGTCCGACTGCTACTCATCCGGGACTCCGTCCGGGCACGAGAAGAAGTCAGGGGGTCGTCCGGCCGCAAGGAAACGTCGATAGCCCTCTAGTAGTCACGCATATAAGCTGGAGGATCTCGACCGACGTACTGGAGCAGGTTCCAGCTATAGAGGTACTGGGCGTGCCAAGCTCGCTGATCCGCCACCCGTACACTCACCCGCTGAAAAAAGACATAAGACAAGAGAATCAGCACAATCAAGAGAATAAATAAGTACATTTAAAATCAAGAAAGTACCTCGTCACCAGGGCGCCCCCCCAAGTAGTCAAAAGTATCCTCAGGAAGAGGATACTCAGGAACCGTGTATCGACGCAAACCAGCGCCGACATAAGAAATATCTCTAGGGAACGGGGGTAGATCTACCCAAGGAATGGACGGCCCCACCGGAACATCAGCGGAAATGGATCCCCCTCCTCGCGGATCGGGAACAGGGAAGGCCGAGATGAAGAACCCCCAAAACCTGGAGATCGGGCTGGAGGCCCCATAGCAGTCGTCAGAAGAGGAGTCAGCGTGGCGTAGGTACGGACACCGGGAGGATCCACCATGGCCATCGCCTTCAAATGAGGTACCCCACTAGAAGGAGTGGTCCCCGCAGAAGGACGAGTCCGCCCGAACTGCTCATAGTCGACCCCAAAGTCCGCTGGCTCCCAGGACCGCTCAGAAAATCCTGCCCTCCCCTCGGCAGCCTCGGAAGCATCAAAAACTACCCCCGGAGATACCGATGGACCGGTGGGGAACTTAAAACCCTCAGCAGGCTGCTCCTCTCTAAGCGTCGTCTGAGAAGACTGCTCTGGAACAGCCGCTGCTCCACCTCCCTCACCACCCTCGAGCCTATCATCGCCTCCCTCAGCACCAGTAGGAACGTCCCTCTCTCCCTCAGGATCATCATCATCAGAGTCCAAAATATTGTCCCTCTGATTAGGGACAGGGGGCAGGTGACCCGGAACTGTCCTGGCTAGATGGGTCTGTCCTCGTATATAATGAGGATCGCCTCCCAATGCCTGATATCTCTCATAGAAGACCCGTCCCCGAGTCCCCTTTTGATCCCTCATCAAATAACGGGAAGCGAAAGCGGCATAGTCCCCCTCCTCGGTGAACGTCTGGAAGCCGAGCCCGTCCACCAAGGCCTGCACCTTGACCAGATCAATCTCGCCCGTTCGCCTCATCAGAACCTGTGGAAATAGTGGAACTCGAGGCCACTGGGCCAGTGTGTGCTGGCGAATAACTCTCTCGCCTAAATAAAAATGAAGGCCGTACTCATCCCTAATCAACCGCCTGGTCCTCGAGGCGATCAGAGCACGGCCGTATGCGAAATGGAGGCCCAGATCACCCCAGGGGGCCCACTCAATCTACAAAGAGAACAAAATTTTATTTTCAGTTATTTATATTTTATTCATAATTTATTTATGGAAAAGAAAGAATACTAAGATATTTACCTGCTCCTCCAGCAGGTCATGGACGGCGGCAGCTCCGGTCTCCCGAGTCCGGTATACGTAGGGAGCCCTGTAGTTCCCCGCAATGAATCGGCGGAGAAAAGGGAACTGCTCCTCATTCTCGATGAGGAGATCTACCTGGGCGCGACCCAAGCGAGTATACGCCACAAACCAACTCTGAAGAGGAAACACAAAGAATATCAGCAACAGTCAACAAATAGAAGTAAAAGACTGCAACAAAGATAAGGGAACAAAGGTATATACCTCCCACAGCAGAGAAAAGCCCTTAAGGTTCAGGGTTAAGTGGCGAGAAACCTGGTCCATAGCATCATAGAGGACGGCAAGAATAAAATCGCCCCAATCGTAGTCGAACATGATACTGAAATCCCGGAGATAGGGCAGCCACCAGAGATGGGCCGTGTCCCCCCCACGGGCCTCGAACAGATCATGGAGCGTCAGTAGAAGAAGGACGCGGGCATACTGGCGCGCCTCCTGGCGGGTCATCGGCGCTCCTGAGGCAACTAATCGAGCTCTCTCTGTGGCTAGCTGAGTAACTAAGACGGCCCGAGGAATCGTATCACCAAAACTTCGTCGCTCTGGAAACCATCATAATGCACCGACAATGCCCTCGGCTGTCAGACGCAAGGGACATCGATCTGTATAGGGACCCCCTGAAGGAATCCCGGTCAAAGCGAATAAGTCGAGGGGGGTCATCGTCATCTCCCCCCAGCTCCAGTGAAAAGTGTGAGTGGTGTCCCACCAGTGATAGGCCAGAGCTGACACCAACATAGCTGCCCTAGACACCCGCTCCGGGAGGCCATTGAAGAGAGAGCCAAAAGGAGTTGCGAGAAGCAACTCCTGAACAGGAGCCGGTGCCTGTCGCCACTCTAAAGAAATGGTGTTGGGAGAACCCCAACCACGGCCAACCCACTGCAAACAAAAAAGAACGAATACAGGATTATGAGGGTACTTTGGTATAATTATGAGATATATATGGTTATAAGGGCAAATTATGTAAATTTTCGAAACCTGAGGGTACTTTGGTGTAAATTATGAGAGATATAGGGTTATAAGGGTAAAATATGTAATTTTCCAAAACTTGAGGGTACTTTGGTGAAAATTATGAGATATATAGGGTTATAGGGGTAAAATATGTAATTTTTCAAAACTTGAGGGTACTTTGGTGTAAATATGAGAGTTATAGGGTTATAAGGGTAAATTATGTAATTTTCCAAACTTGATGGTACTTTGGTGTAATTATGAGAGTTATAGGGTTATAAGGGTAAATTATGTAATTTTCCAAAACCTAAGGGTACTTTGGTGTAATTATGAGAGTTATAGGGTTATAAGGGAAAATTATGTAAATTTTCCAAACCTAAGGGTATTTTGGTGTAATTATGAGAGTTATAGGGTTATAAGGGTAAATTATGTAATTTTCCAAACCTAAGGGTATTTTGGTGTAATTATGAGAGTTATAGGGTTATAAGGGTAAAATTATGTAATTTTCCAAACCTGAGGGTATTTTGGTGTAATTATGAGAGTTATAGGGTTATAAGGGTAAATTATGTAATTTTTGGAGTTATAGAGTTATAGGGGTACATTATGTAATTTTCTAAAGGAACCTAGAGGGTATCACAAGTAAAAGTATGTGTTCGCTAAATCGGACATTATTTATAAGCAGACATGCATACTAACATTTGTCAAAATACATGCAGGAAACAACAGAAATAAAAGAACAGATAAAAACGCGAAAAGAAGACATACCAGAGACCGTCGACGAATCTCGTGAGAAGCAGGCTCCATCAGGAGCCACGGAACATCCGGGACCGGAGCAGCCCGGGTAATATCTCGATAAATAACCGCCCGACCGCGGTCCACGCCATCCTCTCCTTACCAGTCAAGGTCCTCCCAATCGTCATGATGAGGACTACACCGAAGGACGCCCTGAGCGTTAGTAAATGTGACCTCCTCCTGGTCGCCCTCTAATCTATCGGGCTGTGCAGGATCCATAAGAGTATGAGTGAATGAATGAGAAAAGTCGAAAAGTCGAAAAAGCGGCAAGGCTTCCACGCTTAGGAGAAGAGAGAAAGAGGGAGAGAGAGAGCTAGAGAGAGAAAGAGGAAGAAGGGAATGAGGTGGAATGAGCTCAGCAAGAGGGTTATATAAGGGAGCAATATGTCGCGCGACAAATGACATCATTGTCGCACGACAAAGCACCCTCCTCCGAGGTGTCGCGCGACAAAGAGCCCCCTCCCCTGATTTTTTGACCTTTGTCTCATTTTATTTCTTGCAGGAGGACTTCCGAGAAGCAGTTTTCGAAAAAATTGCTAAAACCGCACACCCAGGATAAAAATTCGAGGAAGACTTCCAAATCATCTCTCCAAAAATGTGAGAACAAATAGAAACGGATGAAAACCCGCATGAGCGCCTAAAGCGAGCGAGAGAAACAGAAATGCAGAGTGACAGGGAGAGCCACACCAAAAGTGACAGCTAAGCCAAAACCGGCTCAGGGCTTCATTTTGGGTGAGTAAGGCTCCTGATCACGACAAAGGGATGAAAAGACTCCTGGTCAAAAACAGAGAAGGCCAGGAAAAGTCTTTCCCAAAAGAGGAAGAAATAAGGGCATCGAAAAACAGAATACGATGTGGGCCCACCAAGAGAGAAAACTAAGAAGAAAACAGAGATCAGATATTGAACTTTCATACATATTTTCTTTTCAGCACGATACAGAAGAGATGGTTTGGAAAACCTTGGACCATCACTCTGCGGAGAGCAAAAAAAATCCGAAAACTACCTTCTGAGAGAAGTATCTTCACTCGAGGGAAACATGAGGGTAAAGTTCAGAAAGATACAGGAAAACGAACATCCGGAGTTAGATTAGACCTCGAGAAGCTCTTTTCTCCCTCACTAAGATTTCTCTCACTCACTCTAGCAGTCTAAGAGAGATAGCAATTAAAAAAGAGAACACAAACACAAGCCCTTTTTGGAGGCAAATCACAAACACAAGCCCTCGCCGGAGGCGAGATACTCACAAAGCCCTCCCAGAGGCAAATTTTCTTTCTTATTTACAGATCAAAAAGCCCTCCCAGAGAGGCACACGGTAGTCCCCCCACCCGAGGCGAAGCCCTCCCAGAGAGGCACACGGTAGTCCTCCCACCTGAGGCGAAGCCCTACCAGAGAGGCACACGGTAGTCCTCCCACCTGAGGCGCAATGGTAGTCCTCCCACCTGAGGCGAGAAGATCAAAAGCCCTCCCAGAGAGGTACAGTATAGCAATGGTAGTCCTCCCACCTGAGGCAAAGCCCTCCCAGAGAGGCACACGGTAGTCCTCCCACCTGAGGCGCAATGGTAGTCCTCCCACTTGAGGCGCAATGGTAGTCCTCCCAGAGTGGCACAGTGTAGCAATGGTAATCCTCCCACCTGAGGCGAAGCCCTCCCAAAGAGGCACACGGTAGTCCTCCCACCTGAGGCGCAATGGTAGTCCTCCCACCTGAGGTGAGAAGATCAAAAGCCCTCCTAGAGAGGCACAGTGTAACAATGGTAGTCCTCCCACCTGAGGCGAAGCCCTCCCAGAGAGGCACACGGTAATCCTCCCACCTGAGGCGCAATGGTAGTCCTCCCACTTGAGGCGAGAAGATCAAAAGCCCTCCCAGAGAGGCACAGTGTAGCAATGGTAATCCTCCCACCTGAGGCGAAGCCCTCCCAAAGAGGCACACGGTAGTCTTCCCACCTGAGGCGCAATGGTAGTCCTCCCACCTGAAGCGAGAAGATCAAAAGCCCTCCTAGAGAGGCACAGTGTAACAATGGTACTCCTCCCACCTGAGGCGAAGCCCTCCTTGAGAGGCACACGGTAGTCCTCCCACTTGAGGCGAAGCCCTCCCAGTGAGGCACACGGTAGTCCTCCCACCTGAGGCGCAATGGTAATTCTCCTATCTGAGGCGAGTGGAGCAAACGAAAGTCCTTGAGAGAGGCAAGAAGGTAACACAAGCCCTCTTTGGAGGCAAAACCAAACACAAAGCCCTCTCCGGAGGCATTCACGAGCACTTTGTGCATATAAACTCCTTTAGAGTTCATGCGGGAGCCATGGATCATGATATCTTCCAGTCGCCTCAATTCCTTGCAAGCAAGAAACTTGAGTCGAGAGGCTCTGTAGACACCCCGATCCGTGACCCCCGCAAGAACTCTAACGACCTTCGAGAACTACTGTTTTTGGGTCCGGGACCCACCCGAGCACCTGGAACTACCCCGAAAGGGTTTTTGTTGGTCAACAAACCTATTTTTAAAAGAGATTGTTGCACGACATATCACATTGTCGCGCGACAAACACTCCTATGTCGCGCGACAATCCCTCCTGACACCAAACCATCCACTCTCTGACACATCAGTCTGTCAGAAACATCACTTTAGCCGTTTGTCGCGCGACATAGGACGCATTGTCGCGCGACATATGCCCCTTTTGGGGAAGTGTCGCGCGACATACTCTTCCGAGCAGTATAAATAGGCCAACACCCCCAAGGTTTCAAGGCAGAAAGTTGGGATTGAAGAATTCTAAGCTTTAAATCTGATTTTCTAATCTTTTATAAAGCATTCTCTATTATAGTCTTATTTCCGAAGAATTATCGAATCTATTCTCGACACTCGACGTGTCCTGTCTCTGGAATCGAATTCCCGGAAATATCTGAAGAAGGAAAAGATCATTATCGCCGGAGATCTCTCTGCCGTATTATATTTTCTTTCTTATTATTATTCTCATCGGGAAGGTAAAGAAAGTCTCTTCTAGTATTTAACATTAGATATTTGTGTACTCGTTTTATTTCTATTGTTTTGTCCACGTTTTATTTGAATAAACTTATTGTCAAGTTACGAATAGTCTACCGTTTTCAAAACAAAAGACCCTGATAAAACTATTTACAAAACCAAAAGAGTAAGTATATCACTATCCGGATAAAATCTTATTTTTAAAACCCGGACCGGTAAAACTTACTTAAGAATAAAAAAAAACCCGGTGTATCCTATTTGTTTCATAGATTGTGATACATCTGGTAGAACTCCCCTCAAGAGTTTTAATTCCATATTGAATTAGTTCCGATACAAGATCCAACACTTTTTCCCAAATGAATTCAAAACCGAGAAAAATCGTCGTTATCTGAGGAATAACACGGTAAAACTCCCTCTAAAGTAAGAACATCGCTTGACACTTGTATTTGCATCTCTCAAAACTAAACATTGAATCCTGGAACACAAAGGTTTTCATCCCCTTCCCGTTTTTCCCAGAAATCAGGGTTTTCACTTAGAAAGTAGTAGACTGTCAGTAAAAGCATTCAAGTTTTTCAGCATAAAACAAACATATAAAAAGACCACTAGAGACCGAAAGGGCGGAATGGGTGCTTAACACCTTCCCAAACCGTAATATAGTTTCCGAACCCTATAGAATCCTGGTTTCGTAGACAAACGTGTAAAGAAAGGCTTGTCTATAGTCTTTCCTCTTACACGACCCTTTTTGTCCGTTTTTTTAGTAAAACGTACTAGCGACTCTGAATGAACCCTTTTGCATCTAGAAATAGGACATAGGGACATGTGATATGAATCAACGAAAATACTCCAATAAATGGAACGACGGAATCCGTTTTGACGTTTCAGACGCCCAACCGAACGGGGACGAGACCTGGGAGTCGCATTTGCGGATTCTCACAAATGTGGTATGGAAAACCAAGAAAAGAATACATTATTTTAGAACTAAAATAATTAAGTTAATCTTAAAAACATATCTCCATGTAAAATAGAAAAAGATAAATAAGCTCACAAAAATGGGATTAAGTTAAAAAAAAAATTAATAAATAAAGTAAAATAGTTGGGCCTTTTCCCCTTTTGTTCAACAGTTTTAATTTGTTTGCCTTAATAAATACAATATTTTTAAACTATAGCAATTAAGTTAGTCTAAACCTTAGGTGTAAAATTCCGACAGAAATGTTACTTAAGTTCAATATTTGGACAACGCAAGTACCATAGTCTAAAACTATAAATAACACTCTAGTATATGATCTTGTTATAGGATCTAACTGATTAATTTTTTGTGCATAATCAATACGTTTGCGACTCGTATATATTTAATTTAAAGTGAAAATGTTTAAAAACTTGTAAGCTTGAAGAAACGCACACAACTGTTTGAAGAAATGTCTCAAAGAAAAGAAAAACTAAATCCCTACTAAAACTATTGCAAAAAATCACAATCCATGCCACTGCCTGCCATCCTTCACACTAATATTCCAATGCCCATCAGCAAATCTAGCACTCTTAGCCCTCCCTCTCCACTTCCTAATCCTCTCATCCATTTTCTTAGTCAAAGCACAATAAGGCCTCAACTCCTTATCCATACTATTATAAACCCTCCACCACATCCTGTGCGCATCGTCACTCGCAAAAGGGTGGTGGTCCAACATGTCCCAATTACAATCGTAGTCCTCATAACACATCCACGGCTTTAGTCCCAAATAATGTATCGTATAAATCCCTTCGGGCATTATATGATCAGGGTTCTCGTCAGTGACAAACACTTTCAGATGGTTCAAGTTCGAGTGCCACCTGTGCCACCACGTGAACACCTCATTCAGAAAACCCTGGTCCCCGCCATTATATGATCCCAACGTGAACCTATTCTCCATTAGGGTTTCAAACGTGCAAGTTGATGGTTCCACTAACATGACTCCAGAGTTGAAAAGGTATTTGTCGTTGCCTGTGGCCGATAGTTGAGGGTAAATGAAGAAATGGTCCATCTTTCTTAGGACTATTAGGTCCGCGTCTATGAAGATGATCTTTTCGTATTCGGTTAGTTGCCATATGCGGAGCTTGCTATAGTTCCATTCATTGTAGGAGCCTTTTTCGGCATGGGGGCTTCGTATCCTTTGTATGTGCTTGATCTTCCATCCAGCGGCTTTAAGGCCACGGAGGGAGTGTGGAGAGATAGAGTCATCTGCGAGCAAGAGTAGGTCTCTGGTGGTGTGTGTTTGGATGATGCTTTGGGCTAATGCTATTGCGCCACAAACATAGGTTTCTGATGAGTGGAGGATGGTTACATAGGCTTCTCTTGGTTTGGGAAGTTTTTTTGGCCTCCAAACTTCGCTACCTGTACGTATTTTCATCCAAAGTAAACCAAAAAAAAAAAAAGGAAGTTAAAAAAAATCTAAAATGCTAGCCATATGAAGCTGCAAATGAAAAATTTATTGAACTAATGATTTTGAGAAAAAATATGTTAAATTGTACCCTAACCGATGATGTGTTAGTCACAGGTGGATAATTGTGTACCTCTCCCTACTTAGAGTAGCATTAAGGAGAAAAATAACCAAAATATGCATAGTCTGCGACATGTCGTGTCGTGCCATATGGTATTTATATAAAGTTGTTTTGAATTTTTGTCAAAGAATATATGATTTATTAAGGGTGTGCATGGATTGGCCGGGTTGGGTTGAGTCAGGTCGAGCTTAAATAACCTGGTTTGGTTCTATATGGTTCTTGATAGAGTACCGAATCGGCCACAGGTTGGAACCTAACCAACCCAACCCATTTTGGTTATTGGGTTGGTTCAGGTCCATCTTCGTTTCTTCACCTGATTGTTTTTGACCAAAATTTTCGGCACGTGTTGAAATTAAGGAAAACGTGTAAAAAAAAAATTCAAAAATTCAAAAATTCAAAATTTACACACACACACATATATATATATATATCAATCAATGACCCACCAAAAAAATAAAATAAAATGAAATAAATATATGTATTTATAACTTATATATTTTGTTCTATAGTTGGGCTCCGTTGGATTTCGGTTCATTTCTTTTGCTGGTTTGGTTTTTAAGGGGTCAAACCCAAAACCGAACCAAAACATTTTAGTTATACACTTTTTAAAACCAAAACCAAGTCATTGATCAAAAAACCCGACCCAAAGACGTCGGATTGATTATGTTCTTCCAATTAGCTGGTTCTGATGAACACCCCGTGATCTATACTCGAATCATTAAGAGGCATCACATACGAGAAAAACCAAATCAAATTTTCAATGTTTCGGAAAGTTAAACACAATTGAGCTCCTAATCTCATCATCATAAGGATATATAAAATACAAGATGAGAAATAAAACTTGTATAATTAATGAAAATAGTCTTTTAAATAAAATCCTTATAAATATTGCAACATTTATTACTACATTTTGTCAAAATATTAATTTTATGATAATAAATATTCGACTATAAGGAGAAAACACAAAATGAGAAAGCAAAGTTGTAAAAGTGGGAATACTCCTTAAATGTGTGATAATAAACCTTTTTTGCCAATGTTTTGTCAAAAGATGCTTCTTTATTAGTGAAGTTCAACATTTAAAAATTGAAAAAGCGAAAATAATTAATTACAGTTATAATGTTAATTTTGTCTCACCAGCTATAAATATACTGTAAATTATTTATATTTCCTCTCCCATGTAATTAATAATGTAGATAGGTTTTTTGGAAAAAAATAATAATAATAATAATAATAATAATAATAATAATAATAATAATAATAATAATAATAATAATAATAATAATAATAATAATAATAATATATCATGAAAATTCCCTAAAGAGAACTTACCAAACATGAATTATTTCCATGTTTATAATGTTACATACAAAGAGAGTGACATGATTGTGTTAATAAATAGTATAATAAATCCTGATTTGAATTAAACTTTGGTGAGTTAAATTTGGGATAGTATATCCAATAAATACGAGTTGCTAAATAAATACAAAAATTTAATTCTTCCCTTATAATGCACACAAAAAATTGAAGTGAAGAGCACGTGTTAAAAGATATCTATTATTATATTATATAAAATTGGAAGTTATTTCATCAATTGTTAAACTCATATCAGGTATTCAATTTTTTTATTTTGATCTCACGAACTTTTATTTCACAGAAAATGTTACCGTTGTAACATTAGCAACATGACATGAACTATCGCTGTTTGCCAATGTTCTATTATTTATTTTTTAACTTTTTTTCTTTAAATTATTCATATCAAAATTACATACAAATCATCTGTGTACAAAAATCTAATATATATAATCAGAACAAGTTCTCAACAAATATAAACTAAAATACTTACATAGAACTTAATTGCATGTATATAATACTTTCTTGATGTTGTTGCTAAGAAAGCAAACTAACGTTCCCGTATTTTAGGTGTGAGTTGAATTTTAGAACGTGTACATGAATCGCATATACTTAAGTATCTAGGAAATATAAAATTTTAAAAAAAATATTCAAAATAAATTATGATAAAAAATATTCACCATTGTACTACCGTAACTCTAGAATCACTTCTTTCCTATGCTTTTGTTTTCCCAATAAAAATAATGCGACTTAAGATATAATTGAAATGACTAAAATACCCCTCAAAACTTACCTGATTGGACAAATGGAGGAGCAAGCATGCATGACCCAACAGGCATCAAAACCTTCTGTTTCAACCTCTTCAAATCAGGCTTATAAACCCAATACTCCCCTTCATGCCACATCAGATCCTCACACCTAAAAATCTCCCTCATGGGCCCACATGACCCCACAAACACAACATACATCGTCCGATCAACCCCACCTTCCCTAAATCCACTCCTCACCGTTAGATTAGCCACCACCAAATTCACTTGCAACCTAAACACGTCCCTCTCATTTCCACCACCAGCACTGCACGGAACTCTGGCGACCACCACATTAACACTCTCGTACTCTTCCACCACCGCCGGCATGGGAATCTCCGGGCAAACCATTGGGCCCCACCTCTTGTCCTCATCGATCCACTCGGGAAAGAGTTCTTCCCATTTTATATTGTCGCTGATACGGTCAAAGTCTACTTTGACTGTATCAGGGACATTTTTTTCATCAACGTTGACGAGTGCTATTTTGATGTTTTTGTTTTCGATTTGTTTTGAGACGACTTCGTACCATCTTGGTGGGTTTACAGGCGTTTGGAGAAGTGAAGGCTCCGGTGAGTCGCGGTGGAGGCCGTGGAGGTGGTGGTGAGGTTTTGGAGGTGGGGTGGTTGTGGTTAGGAGGAGAAGGGTTAGAGAGAGAAAGATAAGAGAGAGAATGAAGCGTTGGGGCTTGTTGCTAGATTGTCTCACAGCCATTTTTTTAGCTTCTTAATTCTTTGAGTAGTAGAGGATATTTATATATGTTGTATGCATTAAAAAGAAGAAAAGGAAAACAAAGTTAGTGTTTATGTACTGTCATATAAATAATTTTTATGAAAAAATATATAATGATGTATAAAAAAATGTAAATGAACAAAAACAATAAATATGTCCTTAGGATATATTCAAAATTTATTATTTAAGTATATTTTTGTTTCTTTTTCCAGTGAAAAAGAAGTAGAAGATTATATAGCCAAATTGAAAATTATAATTGTGGCACAATCTCAAAATAATTAAAATTCATTTTGACTTTAAGGTTCAGTTTGATAGCAAGTCGTGTTATTTTTATGGGGCACGAACACCGCCCATCTAAGCAGGATACATCACAACAAAAACGATAGCTAATTTTAATTTCTAATAAGCACACTGTAACAAGTAGGATTGGGAATTTTCTTTAATTAGACATGACAATATACGATTAATTAATATGATACATGTCCAATTTTGTGTCAAAATTTTGGCACAAACACGACATGATTTGGTTATGTTCGGAAAATAATCAATGGGTCAAATCTAACAATACGGGTCAAGTAATTTGGTCATTAATTAGTTAATTAATTAGAATTAGCGTATCCATAAAAAAGTGCTAAAATTCAATTGAACTATTTATCAGAGATGAAAGAATTAGTATACATATATGCAAGACATTGTACGCGGAGTATTGTATTTGTGTTTCGAACTATTAATTCTCGTGTGTCACTTATGAATATCATATATACATGGCTCCATGTACAAGCATGATGTGTACGTACGTACAGTAACACTATTAATCAGATGTATCATGTTACAATACGCTAGCTATTTATTACTATTAGCAAACTCTTGCATGTGGACATATATGTGATAAGGGAAAACACCCGTGGGAAATCTTGAACCTTTTCTTGTATAGAAAATAGGCTTTTAATTTCTTAATTAGATTTTAATTAGAGAGGCTAAGGTTGCTCAATATGCTTATCTATATTAATGTATTGTATGATGGTCGGTTTTATTTCTAAATGAAGAAACATATACATTTGGCAAGTACCATGATAAAAGATAAAAAGAATGAGTGGAGCATATAAATAATTCTTAATGAAAGTGAATTTTTTTATGAAATTATGAAAGAATGAATAATGGGTGCGTTTGATCATAGAGTTGGAATGATTAAAAAACTAATTAAATTTGATGAGAAATTCAAAACAATAATTCTTGGGAGATATGGTTTAAAATATATTTTGAGGATTTAGTGTTGCATATGTTTCATGTGCAAAACCAGAAATCTTCATATAAGTTAATTTGACTCGAAGAATCTAATTTGCTGACTAATGTATCGGCAACAAATCATCGTTTCACTAAATGTATTCTTAGCATACGTTCTCGTAGAAGTTTTCAATGCAAAAAGAGGTGAGATAATTTTCTCTTGGGAATTTTTTTACCCATTGCCAAAAAATTAAATTTGGTAAAAAATAAAAAAAGTAATACAACGTATCATTAAATCCTTCATCTCATTTTTCAGGTTAGGTTATTTCGACTTTGGGCCCAATTAATCATAGCGATATTTCCCTCAATAAACACTCAAAGTTTACAATATTGCCCTTTGGCACCCTTATAATTTGATTATTCAGTCTAGTCAACGACACTTTATTTTTTTTAAAAAGAAGATTTAAGTCTATTCCTCATACTACATATAACTAAAACTGTAAAATAAACACAAAATTATGAACTATCATTTTAATTAATATACATATATTAAGGGAGACAAAAAATAATACAGTTGGCTCAGTTTGGTCAATTGGTCTAGAAAGTCAGAATTATATAAGTTGGGCAAATAATATAGGTCCCACCCCATGAGAAGGGAAAAGGGTTTGTTGCCGAGTATATTATAATTGCTTGGTATAATTTTGGCTAGTAAAGTCACATGATGTCACCAAAATGGCATTATGGTCGTGATGAGTTCATTTGGCCGAGATGGCTCTCTAAGCAAATAAACGTAGAACACTTTTAACTTGTATTATTTTAGGATAGTTATAAAATTTAATTTTAGAGTGATATTTAAATTTTGCCTGTTATTATTTATTTTAGTAGAATATTGCAATCATAATTCTATACATATAAATATAAAATAAATTACTCATTATAAATGAATCTGGACCTAAATTTTAAGCGGATAGTAATATATATATATATATAGAGAGAGAGAGAGAGAGAGAGCTAGCAGCATGTAACACTCTTCTTACCATTTGCCTTTGAGCTATATAAAGACACACAAAAAAAAAAGATGCACTACTAGAATAGTATAAGAATTACAGGAGGAACTTACATTACAACAAAAATATCCTGTATATTTTTATAGTTTTCTAGCCACTGACCCATTAACTATTGGTCTCTTGATCCTCTGTTTATGCCCTCTTTCCCAATGAGTATTCAAAAAATATAAGAGAATATATTGAGAATAATAAATCGAATTAATGTATATATATATATATATTACAATTGCACTTATAAAGGAATCCCTTATTTTAAGAACAGTAAGTACCGTATATTTTGAGGGGTATATGATGTATTTTTTTTTGTGAAACTTTGTGCATATAATATCTATAACGAATAAATTACCTATTTACCTCCCCAAATTCCATCAAAAAATTCAAATCAAAAGTGGGTGTAATGAATATGTAATACTTATATTTATTTTCGACCATTGAAATTTTGTATGATTATATTACCAACTTATAAATTGAGTTTTTTTAACGAAATTTTGTGGAGAGGATCTATTCATTGTAGATATCACATCCACAGAATTTCACGAAAAATTCATTCATATACCCCTTTAATTTTAGATTGGCAAAAAAATATAGTGCCAATTTATTTTTCTTTGTGGCCGTCGTTTTTCGCAAAGTTTATAATCAGGATTCTCTCCTTTTTTTCATTGTCCCGTTTGAAAATCACTTTTGCTACTATACGTTTGCTTCACAAAGTAACAATAGATTTATAAAATTGCGATTTCGCGAAAGTTCGTATGTTTTTTTCTTGAAAAACTTGCAGATTTTGCCCAAACATTGGTTAAGAAAATGAATATATATAGGTAGGAAGCCAAACCAAATAACTTCTTGTTATATGTCCTATTCACTTCATGCCCATTTCATTTGAAAAGAAAACAAAATTAAAAGGGAAAAAAAAAGGGTTGGAAGTTGGAAAAATTTCTTATATTTCTTGAATATTTTTACGAGTCTACCAAAAGTAATTATAAATTTTTCAGGAACTAGGAAATTTTTCTTAATATTTTCAAAGAAAATGGAAGAATTTGGTGGGAAATAATAAGTAAAGTTGCTATGAAAGAAATGGAGCAAAAACACAAAATGTATTAGAGGGACAACTTGGGATAAAAATGTTTCAAGGTTGAAGTAACGTACGGTTAACATTCGTACGTTAAGTAAATGAAACCACAAAAGTTAAGGTACCTAATATTTTAAATATAATATATATTCGAATAAGGGTCTGAAAAATATGTCATCTATGTGAAAAAAGCGTGTTATTTTAAATTTTTTACAAGGCTTTATATGTCTCTGGAGCGACCCAGTTATTGAAAAGGAGTTTTTACCTCGAGGTCCTTGTTTTTGGCTTTGGAAGTGGAATGTTGCATGTATCTCGGATTTCAACTTAATGAGGGCTGGATTGGCACTAAGTAAAACAAATAAAAATACGTACAATAACACAACATATATGTATATATATATGTAATAATATTTATATTTTAGTAGTTGAATTAAAATAGTCTTATAACGGTCATGTGTGGTGCAAATGACCATTTTCCGTCAATTTTAACGGCCATAGTTAACGGAAGGACTAAAGTAAAATCCGGTCAATAATTTAAGGTTTTAAACGGCACGTTATTAAATTGAGAGGCTTAAATAGAACTCGCGCCATAGTTTAGCAGCCATTGTACATAATTTACTCTTTCTTATAATAATAACTACAGACCGGAGATTCAAAATTGTGGTTAAGGGGCCCAACATAATCTATATATATAAAAGGTTTTTTTTTTTTTTTCTTTTTCTTTTTTTATAATCAATTTAGACAAAACAAGTAAAAAGATATTGTTCCAATTTAATTTACGAATATAGCATGAAAACACAATTTCTTAGAAGATTCTAATATTAAAACACAACATCAAATCATTCTACACGAACACAATAGCTAATGTTAATTTTGTACTAATTTTATTTAATGTAACTTGTCTAAAAAAGTTTTCTACAAAAAATTCAGGAAATAATATTTTTTTTTGTAAACTAATGACCTATATTTGACAAAACTCTAAAAAGAGTGCAATGATAAATTTGCAGTAGATTTTCAAATTGTATTTCTTTATGATATCGTGCAAAATTAAGTTTGCACCACATGTTTTTTAATATATTATTATATCTAAGTGTTTAATTAATAGTATTTTATGAGTTATTTCAACAAGTTACAAATTTAAACTCATTTATTAATAAAACACAAATGATAATTTTTTTGGGTTATGCAAAGTTATACTACAAAAAAAGGGCCTTTTGTGATGGGGATTTGCCGTCACCAAGTTTTTGAGACCCACCTACCTTGTAATGCTTCGGAAACCGTCACAAAACTGTCACAAGGATTTTAACATTTTGTGGCCGTTTTTAACCCGACACAAAAAGCACTTTTTCTTGTTAGTGTTAAGTTAATATGTATATATATTGGGGGTTATTTGATATTGCTTTAGAGTGGAATGAGTGACACATGATAATATACTTTTTAAAAAATATAAATGCATAATGCAAAAAAAAATTGTCATGTGTCACACAAGATCTTTCACCCATTTTTAGAAAATTTAAATTTAGTCCAAAATATTGCTAACGAAAAAAATAAATTTAAATGCTTAGTAGCAACATTTAAATAAATTTTTATTTTTTTATATTTGTATATAAGAAGGCCCCATCTTATAAATTCGCCTTGTACCCATAAATTTGACGGGCCAGCCGTGATACAGCCCTTAGTCCATTCTAACATGTTGAATGAATTGCATTTAGAGATCGAATAGACCACATATAATCAAAGTAGCACAAATTGAACACGTAGGGTTAACCCAATGACTTGTCTATGTGGGGGGATCAATTTATTTAGCAGAAAACTCCGTATTCGAATTCCTCCAAATACAAATTTTCTTGGGCCAAATCAAGGAAAGACAAAAAACAAAGTGACTCAAATTTGTGCAATCAGTTTTGCGACTCCCGTATTCGAATCCCCTAGGTACAATTCCCTTGGGCTAACTCGAAGAAATACCACAAACAAAAAAGTGAATCAAATTGTGCCATCAGTTTATGACCAAGTTTGACTCCCGCAACTAATATTGGCGTAAAGGACAACCCATCGAAATCGAAAAAAAAAAGAAAGAAAGAAAGAAAGAAAGAAAGAAAAAGAAAAAACTTGGGAATCTGAATTTCACTTAAATTTGGGAATTTGAAAGATTAGAGTCTAAAGTAAGATAATAGGTAAACTTTCGAGACTGAAAGGTCAATTACACTTAAATATGAGATCTAGTTGTACGACCAGCTTTGACTCCCATATTTAATGTTGGCGAAAAGAACAACCCATCAAAAGACAAAAAATGAAACTTCAGAATTTGATTCACTTAAATTTGGGAATTTAAGGCATTAAAGTCTAAAGTTAGACAATAGGTAAACTTTCGGGATTGAAAAGTCAATTACCCTTAAATACTAGATCTTTGTAATTGACTATACTAAAATTGGTTAACAATTAATTAGACCATAAACTAGTTTTCTTTTCTTTTCTTCTCGAGAAAACAAAAAAATAAAATAAAATTGACTATATTAAAATCGGTTAACAATTAATTAGACCACATACTAGTTTTTTTTCTTTTCTTCTCAAAAAAAAATTAAATAAATAAAAACTAGAAGTAGTAGTTTCTATATTAATTAGCAATTTAACAGTGGTAAATATTTATCCATAAATAAATAATATAATTATATTTTAAATCCATATCTCACTTTGCTACTTAAGAAATAGCTCACTTTTTCAGATTTTTCTAATTACCCTGGAAGTTAGATTGCATGGAAACATTTTCTTAACGTTAACAAACATTTTGTTAGCTTGATTTACTTTCATTCCATAGAAGCAGAGAAATTTTAAATTTTTTGTGTTATCTATTTAATTATCTAAGTTAATACCTATAATACCCCAAAATCACTTTGTACATTCAAGAAATATGATATTAAGAGTTTAACGATACAAGTAATCATAAATTTATACTTGTATCAAAGATAGAATTGAAAATTTTGACGGAAAATTTAATTTCCTCCGATCTCTCATTAAAAACTTTTGACAGTTTGCTTTTGATTTCCATTTCCTCCAAATAGAGATGCCCTTGTTGATGATTTCATTAGAAATGTTGAATTGCTTATTAGCTTTGAGAAGGAAGACTCATAAATTTTGATTTGAATTTTTTGTTATGTGCTCATTCACAATTTCAATCATGTTCCAGCAACTAGACAATGCATAAAAAGTTTCATTAATTTTGTACATTCAAGCAACATGACTTTGCACAAGCATCAATAATTTATGATTTATTTTATGTTAATTATCTATCTATAATTTTTTTCTTATTAATGAAAAAGTAAATTATAAATCACCAAGCAATATGATTTAACAATTGCTCATGCATTTGCTCACTTTAAAAAAAAATAGACATTAATAATATTGTTATGAACACCAAACAATTAATTTAAAAACTATCTTCTTTGTTATATACACAATTTATCATCCCTTGCTTTACAAATGCGCATATAGTATAGTGGAATCTTTGATATTTCGAATGTATTTTACATATATTAGTACATAAATGGTATATAGGTATCTCTTTTGCCTGTGTAAGATAAAATTAGAAGTCCTTAGAGTTAACGTTTTGGATTGCGAATGCACGCTATTTGAGATTAGTGCACTCAAATCACAGTATGCAAGGTGTTCCACAAATTAGACAACACTTAACATGACCCATTAGATTTTAATTGAATGTTCTTAAATGCACCACAAAATCAGTCTTTTAATCCCACTAAAATTCAAAATAAGCCAAACCTAACCTAAGAATTAGCGTAAAATACCTTCTTCTCTCCCCAATTTCTATCTTAATTAAAAAACAAAACAAAACGCCACTATTAACTTCATGTCATGTTTGCATTGTTTCCAACCTACTATAAATTAAGTTAACCATGACATTGAAAAATGAAGCTTAAAGTTATCTGCAAAATACTTAAGGAATAATAGTTTTATAAATTAAGAGCCTAAATATGACAAAACTTCAAAATGGGTGCAACATTAATTTTGCAGTAGATTTTCTAATTGTAATTCTTTATGGTATCGTGCAAAATTAAGTTTGCACCGCATGTTTTTTAGTATATTATTATATCTAAGTGTTTAATGAACAGCACTTTAGAGTTATTTCAACAAGTTATAAATTTAAACTCATTTATTAATAAAAATACACGTGTAAATTTTTTTGGGTTACGCAAAGTTAAGTTTGCACTCCTTTTATAATACATTAATACGTATTGGGATTTATTTGAAATTACTTTAAAGTGAAATTAATGACGCAAAATAATATACTTGTTAAAAAATATAAACATATCATGAAAAATAAATTTACATTAATTTTTTTGGATTGCAAGGTTATGTTTACGCATAATACAATTTTATACAATGTTAAGTTTGCACAAAACACAATTTTATGCAAAATTAAGTTTGCACAAAATTAAATACAATTTTGGTCAAAACCCTCATTTTAAAATACAATTGATAAACATGCCCTTACTTTAAAAAAAAAAACCTAGGTCCTTATTTCCAAAAAATATTATTCTCTGAATATTTTGCAAAAAAAATTGTCACAAAAGACCTTCTCCCATTTTAATAAAATTCAAATTTAGTCCAAAATATTGCTAACAGAAAAAAAATTACATGCTTAGTAACAAAGCATAAATAAATTTTGATTTTTTCTTATATTTGTATATAAGAAGGCCCCATCTTATAAACTCGCCTTGGACCCATAAATTTGATGGGCCAGCCGCGATTCAGCGCTTTGTCAATTCTAACTAGTTGAATGAATTGGCTTTAGAGATTGAATAGACCATATATAATCAAAGTGAATCAAATTGAACACATAAGGTTGGCCCAATAATTTATTTACATGGGGGATCGATCTATTTAACGGGAGATTTCGTGTTTGAATCTCCCAAAGTATGAATTCCCTTGGGCCAACTTGAGGAAAGACCCAAAAAAAAAAAAATGTGCCGTCAGTTTTGTGATTGAGTTTGACTCTCACATGTAATATTAAGAAAGTTCAAGGAGTAAAACATAGAATCCTAAACATACAAATCAACTTCCTTTAGCGGAACTTTTCGTGTTCAAATCTCTCACATGTACAAATTTCTTTGCGTGAAATTCCCTAGGGCCAACTCGAAGAAAGACACACACACAAAAAAAAAAAAAAAAAAACCCTAATAATAATACCTGAATCAAATTGTGTCATCAGTTTTGGGGAAATTTTTTTTGTTGAATTGGGACTTAGGTGTTAATTTGGTATGGCAAAGTATGATCCTAGAGGGAAGGAGGTTTAGGAGTAAAACATATTACTATCTCAAGTAAAACGGCCAGCTTTAAACTTTAATTAAATTTGAGGAAATTGCCCTTTTATGCTCACAATGTTTATCTATTATCCCACTTTGGTCTCTAATGTTTTATATCTACAATTTAGTCTCAAAGTTTGAGTGGAGTTGCAATTTTATTCAAAATTAGATATCTCGTCCATTTTTTTTGAAAGGAAAACTCATTGTTTGCACATGGATTATCGGTCAAAAAAATTGAGGAGGAATACAATTTTGAATGAAACTACAATTGGGCTCAAACATTGAGGACCAAATTGTAGAAGATGAAACATTAGGTACTAAAATGAGAAAATAAGTAAACTTTTGGGATTAAAAAGTCAATTACCCTTAAATAGGAGATATTTTCTAATTAACTATATTAAAATCGGTTAACAACTAATTAGACCTTAAACACTTTTCTTTTCATCTCTTCTCAAAAAAATAAATAAATAATAACTAGGAGTACTTGTACGATAATCTGAAAACTTGGAAAAGAAGCCTGCCTATGAGCCAAAGAAGCAATTAAGAACATTAAAATTAAAGTTTTAATCTCTATCAATTGGCGATTAACGTGGTAAATATTTATCAATTGGCGATTAACGTAGTAAATATTTATCAATAAATTAATAATATAATTTTATTTTAAATTCATATCCCACTTGGACATGTGCGCTCACTTTTTAAAAATATTTTAATTATCGTTAAAATTGGATTGCATGGAAATATTTTCTTTAACGTTAACAACTGTTTCCTGAACTTCATTTACTTTCATTTCATAGAAGCAGAGAAATTTGTAAATTTTTTATTTTATAACCTATTCAATCATCTAGGTCGACACTTATAATATCCTAGAATATACAGTAAAAATAGTTTTTATGTAATCATAGATTTTTTTTTTGAAGAATGTAATCATAGATTTGTACTTGCATAAAAAATGGAATTGAAAATCTTGACAGGGAATTTAATTTCCTCCGATCTCTTATTACAAAATTTTAAAAGTTTGCATTTGATTTCCATTTCCTTTAAATAGAGATAGCAATTTTTCATGATTTCATTAGAAATGCTGAATAGGTTATTAGATTTGAGCAGGAAGACTTATAAATTTTGCTTTGAATTTTTTTTTATTTACTCATTCACAATTTCAATCATGTTCTGGCAACTAGACAATGCATAAAAGTTACATTTTGCACATTCAAGCAACATGACCTTGCACAATTAAGTATCAATAATTTATGATTTATTTTATGTTAATCATCTATCTATATTTTTTTTTCTTAGTAATGAAAAAGTAAATTGTAAATCACCAAGCAATATGATTCAACAATTTCACACGTGTAATGTATTTGGTCTTTTTCAAAACATAGTACTATATATGAGACATTAATAATATTGTTATGAACGCCAAGTAACTAATTTAAAAACTATCATCTTTGCTATATCATCCCTTGCTTTACAAATACATATATAAATTATATTATAGTGGAATCTTTGATATTTCTAATCTATTTTATATATAATTAGTACATAAATGGCATATATGAGTGTCTTTTGTTTAAAACTGGAAGTCAATCTAAAATTAGAAGTCGCTAGAATTAACGTTTTGGGTTGCGAATGCAAGCTATTTGAGATTAGCGCACGCAATTCACAATATACCATGAATTAGACAACACTTAACATGACCCATTAGATTTTAATTGAATGTTCTTAAATGTATCACAAAATCGGTCTTTTTACCCCACTAAAATTTAAAATAAGTCAAACCTAATTTAAAAAATAGCGTAAAATACTTTTTTCTCATCCCGATTTATATCATAAGAAAAAACTATTAACTGCTTGTCATGTTCACGTTGTTTCCAGCCTACTACAAATTAAGTTAACTTGTGACATTGAAAATGGAGCTTATTTGAAAAAAAAATTTGTAAAATACTTAAAGAATAATATTTTTATAAATTAAGGGCCTAATTTTGCAATAGATTTTCCAATTGTAATTATTTATAGTATCATGCAAAATAAAATTTGCACTTCATATTTTTTTTTATATTATTATATCTAAGTGTTTAATTAACAATACTTTAGAGTTATTTCAATAAGTTACAAATTTAAATTCATTTATTAATAAAAACACATATGATAATTTTTTTGAGTTATGCAAAGTTAAGTTTGCACTCCTTTTTATAATATATTACTACATATTGAAGTTTATTTGATATTGCTTTAGAGTGAAATGAGTAACACACCAGAATATATTTGCTAAAGAATATAAACACATCATACAAAACAAATTTACATTATATTTTTTGGATTGCAATGTTAAATTTGCACAAAATACTATTTCGGTCAAAACCGTCATTTTAAAACACAATTGATAGACATGCCATTATTTCAAAAAAGTAATAAAAATAAAGCCTTATATCCAAAAAAATAAAAAATTAATATTATTCCCTGAATACTTTATGAAAAAAATGGTCACACAAGTCCTCTTTGCCCCATTTTCACAAAATTCAAGTTTAGTCCAGAATATTGCTAACAGGGAAAAAAAATTACATCCTTAGTAACAACGTTTAAATAAATTTTTACTTTCTTATATTTGTATGTAAGAATGTCCCGTCATATAAATTTGTTTTGGACCTATAAATTTAACGTGCCAACCGTGATTCAACTCTTTATCAATTCTAATCAGTTGAATGAATTAGCTTTACAGATTGAATAGACCATATCTATACTTCTATACTATTAATTAATAAAGTCTCAGTCTATATTTTGGTTTGTCAATCTAATGACTAAATTACTCTACCCAATAATGTTATTTCCCCCTAGTGACATATGGGGGTTATTTGGTAAATTCACACCAATAACTTTTTCCACATCCACTAACCCACTATTTACCTGTACATGACCGGCCATCTCTCTTTCAACCACCTCTTTTCATAACTAACTTCCGATATGAATTTATATTTTGTTATCTCACTAACCCTATGTTTTCCTTTTTGCCTTCAATTAACTTGTGCTCCTTGAATGTTAGTTCCCATTTCATACAGAGGGTTTGTTACTATTTCATATATATATATATATAAATTTAGATTTTAATCTATCCAAATATTGAAGAATTGGGAATGCGTGTATTGCGCTATCATGTATAATGTATTATGCTATTGTCTCAGTAATGCATGCGTAATTCTCCTTCAATCTTCTCTCATCTATAATAAAATATTCAATATAACAATTATAACGACACATATTATCACTTACACATCGTTTACCTCTTCTTAGATTGAAATCCCCAAACAGTTGGATTCAGTTTAATAGAAAATAACATTCCCAATTCTTACTCGCCAGAGAATCGTTTCCCGGCAATGTGTTGCCGGTAAAATCATATTATATCAGATCTCTCATGGGTGGCGGTTGCCGTTGGAGGAGGTATCGTTATGTTCATTGGTGAGAGAAAATGAAGATTTATGTACACTACACATATATACCAACAGAAAGTGGGTTATTTAATTTAGATAGAGAAAGTGGATCAGTGCTGTGTGATTTTCAGAGGGGTAGGGAGTCATTTTTAGTGAGAGAAAATGGGGTTGTTGGTGAATTTTTAGTGAGAGAAGGGGTTGTTCTTTGAGAGCGAGAAATATATATATATATATGAGATGGGTATTACGAATTGTATTACAAATAAGAAAGAGTGATTTGTGTGTGGTTGATTTTAGAGAGAGAGATGGGGGATCTGTGGGTGGAAAAGAAGAAGAAAGGAGGTTGAGTGTGTTAGTTGAGTGTGTTAAGAACCATCTCACCCAAAAACTTAAACTCAACACTCCTCCTCACGTGCGACCCCTACTCACACGTGAAGAGACAAACCAAACCAGTGCACTTTCTCTGATACTATGTTAGGAACCATCTTACCCAAAAGTTAAAGTTATTAAATAGTGGCCAACAATATATATCATGCTCTTCAAAAGAGTGTGTATTGTTGGTCTTCCAGAGAAAGAGACCGAACAGAGAAACTTCTTCAATATGTATATTATTACTTGTGTGTATATTTGTGGTACGGTGAGAGAATCAGATTTTCTCAAAATTATTAATTTTCATGAATTTTCCCGGAGTTGGGTTTTGGTTTTCTTGGCATAAATTAAAATGAAGCATTTTCTTGAAAAATGCTTAACTTTCCAAGAGAATTCATGAATTTTTTCGGAAAATGCATGAACTTCCCAGAAAGTTAAACACATTCCAAGAAAAATGCCTTATCACAAAACGTTATGGTTTTTATTCCCATTTTGGATTTAAAAAAAGATCTAAAAAAATCTATAATCGTTTCATCAATATATATACTGTATATTTGTAATCCTTTTAATTAAAATTTTGGTTATAATCCTTTGTGTATCATATATATATATATACATGTATATGTTATATATATATTACCTAAAGGTAGAGCCGACTCTACGTTCACCTAGGGCTTCCGACTTAATAGGGCCCCTAATTTATTTATTTTCTTTATATAGAATTGAAGTTATAGTAGGTAAAATTAAAATAACTTTTTAGCTGAATAAAAGTAAACGGGACAATTGTTTCAACTGGTGATGGTACTTGTTTTGCAACTAGAGTTATTGAGTTCGTACTCTTGATATGGGCGGGATTGAGTTTTTTTTTTTTTTTTTCTAACATTACACAAGCACAAGTTCCCAATTCAACTACAATTAAAAACAAAAGGTAATAAAATAACCCTAAACCTTATATATTGTTGAGTTTATTTAATTTCATAATTTGTATATATATATATATATATTTGTTGGAATTTATTAATATAATTATGTTACATGAATATATAAAAGGGAACCGAAACCAAAATTCGCCTGACTTTTGACTAAAAGTTTAGCTCAAATAACATGTTTCAGTTTCATCTCAACAGAACCCGTTTAAATAAGTACCAAAGTTTTACCAAGTAAACGATAGTCAAAATCCAAATACCGCTGCTATAAAAGATAGAATTAAAAATTTTAACAGAGAATTTAATTTCCTCCGATCTCTCATTAAAAACTTTTCACATTTTGCATTTGATCTTTCATTAAATGATAGATGCACTTGTTCATGATTTCATTAGAAATATTGAATAGCTTATTATCTTTGAGTAGGCAGACTCGTAAATTTTGCTTTTGAACTTTTTGGTTATGTACTCGTTCACAATTTCAATCATGTTCCAGCAAGTAGGCAATGCATAAAAGTTTCATTTTGTACATTCAAGCAACATGACCTCGCACAAGCATCAATAATTTATGATTTATTTTAGGTTAATTATCATATCTATATATCTATATTTTTTTTTCTTATTAATGAAAAGGTAAATTATAAATTACCAACCAATATGATTTAATAATTGCACACGTGTCATGTATTTGGTCTCTTTCAAAAAATAATACTATATATGAGACATAAATAAATTGTTATGAACACCAAATAATTAATTTAAAAACCATTATATTTGCTATATACACTATTTATCATCCCTTGCCTTACAAATGCGCATATAGTATAGTAGAATCTTTGATATTTGTAACGTATTTTATATATATTAGTAAATAAAAGGTATATATGAGTCTCTTTTGTCTGTGCAAGACGAAAGAGGAAGTTGCTAGAGTTGACGTTTGGGTTGCGATTGCACGCTGTCTGAGATTAGTGCACTCAATTTACAATAGGCGCGGTGTTCCACATATTAGACAACACTTAACATGACCCATTAGATTTTAATGGAATGTTCTTAAATGCATCACAAAATCAGTGTTTTCACCCCACGAAAATTCAAAATAAGTCAAACCTAACGTAAAAATTAGCGTAAAATACTTTCTTCTCTCCCCGATTTCTATCCTAAGAAAAAATCTTTTTGCTATTAACTTCATGTCATGTTCGCGTTGTTTCCAACCTACTATAAATTAAGTTAACCTGTGACATTGAAAAATGAAGCTTAAAGTTAATTTTCTGAAAAATACTTAAGGAATAATAGTTTTATAAATTAAGGGCCTAAATATGACAAAACTTCAAAATGTGTGCAATATTAATTTTGCAGTAGATTTTCCAATTGCAATTCTTTATAGTATCATGCAAAATTAAGTTTGCACCGCATGTTTTTTAGTATATTATTATATCTAAGTGTTTAATTAACAGTACTTTGGAGTTATTTCAACAAGTTACAAATTTAAACTTATTCATTAATAAAAGCACACATGTAATTTTTTGGGGTTACGCAAAGTTAAGTTTGCACTCCTTCTTTTATAATACATTACTACGTATTGGGGTTTATTTAAAATTGCTTTAGAGTGAAATCAATGACACACAAGAATATACTTGTTAAAAAATATAAACACATCATGCAAAATAAATTTACATTAAATTTTTTGGATGGTAAGGTTATGTTTACACAACACAATTTTATGCAATATTAAGTTTGCACAAAATACAATTTTATGAAAAATTAGGTTTGCACAAACCACAATTTTTTGGTCAAAACCCTCATTTTAAAACACATTTGATAAATATGCCCTTATTTCAAAATAAAAACAAGAATTAGGCCGTTATTTCCAAAAAATATTGTTCCCTAAATATTTTGCAAAAAAAATTTCCCACACAAGACCTTTTCTCATTTTTGAAAAATCAAATTTAGTCCAAATATTGCTAACAGAAAAAAAAATTACATGCTTAGTAACAAAGCTTAAATAAATTTTGATATTTTGATATTTTTATATAAGTTGGTCAGAAAACAACCCTAGAGGGGGGGTGAAAAGAGTTTAAAAAATTTAATGCGGAATTAAAACGTTTTTAAAATATTTAAGCAAAGTAACTTAGCTAAGCAACAATATTAAGAAAATAATAAACTTCAAGTAATCAATCTTAAGAAAAGCAAATAAGCAATCTCAAAATACAAGTAATAATATAGTAATAAAAAGAGAGCTTGAGTTTAGAAAGATTAAACCAATTTGAACCTCGAGACTTTTTGTCTTCACGGTTAGGTTTCCTAAACCATACGTCCGCGCTCGATTAGTTCTCTGAAAATTTTCATTATTCAATCTTCTTCGGGTGAAGATCAAACCTCAATACAAATGTTGTTATGTACACAACACTCACAATGTAGCTATACTCACTACACTTCTCACAAGATATGCTTTCTTGCTCTACAAAGAGACAATCTCTTTTTTGAAATGAAGAACTAATTGTTTGTGGTGATACACACTAATACAATAACTCTCAAGTGTATTTGAAGATTACAAATGAAGCTCACACTAGAGTTATCAAGATTGATCAAAATATATAGCTCAAAAGATGAAAGATTGATCAAAATGTGTTCTTGAATCTTTGTATATTTGAATATATGAATAATAGAGTATTATAATGATTCAAGGTATTTTAAAGCACGTTTAGAACCTCATATATATAGATTGAAAAATCATATGGCTGTTGGGGGTGATTAAAAATTTTTTTGGGTCAAAGATATACATTTTCAAACTTTCCAACAGCTAGTTTTAACAAAAAATTTTAAATTTGTTTTGATAATTTCTCCAAATTTGACCGTTGGATCATGCTCAAATTTTGGTCAAAAGTGTTACGAGATATTGTCTAACTACTGTAAAAATTTTAAAATGATCGAAATCCGGAAAAGCCTCCATCATACCGTTAGATCAAAACTGTGTGAAATTGATGGAATTTTAAATGTAAAATAAAAACGTTTTTGCAATTTAACAATTTAGTTCCAAATACAATTCTAATGATTTGTGAACCTCAGAGATATGTTTCTAAGATACATATTTTTATTAGAGCTTAAAATATGATCATTTAAAATTAATATGAATTTATTTTGAAACTCGGTGTTTGTAAAATGATGTTTTTCAAAGAAATTCAATTTCATGCTTGTTTGAATCAATCTTTAAAAGATGCATAAATACGTTTGAGTTATAAGGATTTGATCAATAATGTAACTTTACATAAATCTTAAGCACTCACTCAATTACTGAATTAACGAGTCTTCGAATTGATCTTCACTTGAAACTTTTTCTTAGAAGCTTTTCATATAATCTTTTGATCCTTTGTACTTCATGATTTGCATTGAGAGATTTGACCTTCCTTATCTAGTCCAATGATCGAATAGTGAAAGAGTGATCCTTGTCTTGTTTTTCTTGTCTTGTTCAATGATCGAATAGTGAAAGAGTGATCCTTATCTTGTCCAATGATCGAACAGTGAAAGAGTGATCCGTGTCATGTTTTGCTTGAATTTTCTAAGTAAATGAACTATATAATTATATCAAGAAACATGTTAAACTACACATGATTGATTTATTGTTATTATCAAAATAAGATTAAGACCTTAGGTCAACAATCTCCCCCTTTTTGATGATGACAATAAATTAATGTGTGTTTACAATAACAAGCATAAATAGCATATAAATATAAATAAAGAATATGCTCCCCCTTAATTTATGCAAAGATAATAATTAAAAAGTATTGCAAATATTTAAGATGGTTTTAAAACCAAATATATATATTAAATAAACCTTTCAAGAGTGTGAACGTAAAAAAGTATTTAAAATCTTACCACAACACCAACACCATACACACATTTTCTCCCCCTATGGCAACATCAGAAAGGGATCTAAATCGTGTGAAGGCGGTGGATTCTAGATGCACGCGTGAGAGAGGGGGCTATATATTTTGACTTTTTGCTTTAAGAAGACAGCTTTTCATCTTTGGGATTTTTTTTAATGACAAATAATTATTCTTTGACTACAAAATCATTGTTAGTTTATAATAACATGCAAAATGAAGACTTTCAATATTAATCCAAGTCAAGCATAATTAATGATTTATTTTTTAATTTTTTTTTACCAAACTCGATGTCACAAGCTCTACTCATACCAAGTTCACGACGGATAGTACAAAAACGATCGTCCGGGAGTAGTTTAGTGAAAATATTCGCAAATTGCGATTCGGTGCTAACGAATTCAATATCAACATCACCTTTTTGCACATGATCACGAATAAAATGATGTCTTATCTCAATGTACTTAGTACGTGAATGTTGCATGGGATTCTTGGTCAAGCTAATAGCACTTGTGTTATCACATTTAATGGGAATGTGGCTAAGACTAATTCCAAAGTCTTCTAGTTGTTGTTTAATATATAAAGTGTGTGCACAACAACTTCCAGCCGCCACGTATTCGGCTTCGGCCGTTGAAAGGGCAACCGGATTTTGTTTCTTACTTGACCAAGATACTAGTGCGTGTCCTAGAAAATGACATGTGTCACTAGTGCTTTTCCTTTCGATTTTGCAACCGCAAAATCCGCATTGGAATAACTGATTAGGTCAAATGTGTTCTCTCTTGGATACCACAAACCCAAAGAACTAGTGCCGGAAAGATAACGAAATATACGTTTTACGGCGTGTAAGTGGGATTCTTTTGGATCCGCTTAGAATCGTGCGCATAGACAAACACTAAACATGATGTCTGGCCTAGAAGCCGTCAAATAAAGCAAGTTACCGATTATACCTCGATACTTCTTGATGTCGACACTCTTACCACTTTCGTCTTTGTCAAGTTTCAATGTTGAATTTATAGGCGTACTCATTGATTTAACGCTTTCCATGTCGAACTTCTTCAAGAGTTCCCTCACATATTTCTCTTGATTGACAAAGATCCCATCTTTGCATTGCTTTCCTTGTAATCCGATAAAATAATCCATCTCTCTCATCATGCTTATTTCAAATTCCTTGTGCATACAAATGAAATTTGTTTTGCAAAGATTGTCGTTAGTAGAAACAAAAATAATATCATCAACATAAATTTGCACAAGTAGCATATCATTGGCATGATTCTTAATGAATATAGTGTCTACTTTGCCTCAAACAAATCTTTTATTAATCAAAAATGAACTTAATCTATCATACCATGCTCTAGGTGCTTGTTTCAAGCCATATAATGCTTTAGACAATTTAAACACGTTATCCAAATGCGTATGATTTTCAAATCTGGGAGGTTGTTTCACATAAACTTCCTCTTCAATAAAGCCATTCAAGAACGCACTTTTAACATCTATTTGATATAACTTAAAATTTTTGAAACAAGAATAAGCAAGTAGCATGCGAATAGCTTCTAAACGTACTACGGATGCATAAGTTTCCTCATAATCAATACCCTCCTCTTAATTGTATCCTTGGGCAACAAGTCTAACTTTATTTCTAACAATAACACCATTTTCATCCTTTTTTATTCTGAAATACCCATTTAGTGCCTATAATAGTATGATCATTTGGTTTGGGAACAAGTGACCATACTTTATTTCTCTCAAATTGATTGAGCTCTTCTTGCATAGTCATTATCCAAGATTCATCTTGTTCGGCTACATTTATGTATTTAGGTTCATATTGAGAAACAAATGCCACATTATTGCAAACATTTCTTAAGGATGATTGAGTCATGACCTTACTAGATGGCTCTCCAATAATTTGATCAATAGGGTGGTTGAACACAAATTTTTAACTCTTAGGTAAATCATTTGAGTTTTGCTTGGCCTTACTTTCTATCTCCTTAGAAGAAGTTTGAGCACTCGATGGTTCTTTCTTAAATGTATTATTAATTTGAATATCCGAAACTTTTTGGATAATTTCAACATCATCATCAGAATGAACTATGGGTGCAAAAGGATTAGATTCATCAAAAACAACATGCATAGATTATTGAACAACTAAACTTTTCTAATTATAAACACGATAAGCTTTACTATTAGTAGCATATCTGAGAAATATTCCTTCATCGGATTTAGCATCAAATTTTCCTAAATGATCACGATCATTTAAAATGAAACATTTACAACCAAAAATCTTAAAATATGCAATATTAGGTTTCTTGTCATTCAATAATTCGTAAGGTGTCTTATCTAACTTTTTACGAATAATAACACGATTAGTTACATAGCATGCGATATTAACGGCTTCCGCCCAGAAATATTCCAGTAAAGAATATTCATTTAATATGATTCTAGACATCTTTTGAAGAGATCTATTTTTTCTTCCAACCACACCATTTTGTTGAGGAGTTCTAGGTGCCAAAAAGTTATGATTAATACAATGCTCATCAAAAAAATTCCTAATATCAATATTATCAAATTATCTACCTCTATCACTTCTAACATGTACAATAGAAGCACCATTTTTATTTTGAACTTTTTTTGCAGAATTTAGCAAATACAGGTGGTGTTTCACTTTTATGAGCAAGAAAGAATACCCAAATAAATCTAGAAAAACCATCAACAATCACAAAGGCATACAATTTACCACCTAAACTAGCAACCGAATTAGGTCCAAATAAATCTAAATGTAACATATTAAGTGGTCTAGTAGTAGTAATATCTTTCTTAGGTTTAAAAGATGACTTGTGTTGTTTACCAAGTTGACATGCATCACAAATTTTATCTTTAACAAATTTAGTTTTAGGCAATCCTTTAACTAATTCATTTTTAGATAATTTGTGAATTAAATCCATATTAGTATGACCTAATCTTCTATGCTATAACTGTGACTCCCTGAGTGATGAGTACTCCCTTGTGTGGAGGAATGGTAGCTCGAGCGATGAGTACTCCCTTGTGTGGAGGAATGGTAGCTCAAAGGGGGCATCCCACACCGGAAGTTGGGGGATCCTTAGAGACCCATATAAGTAAGATATGGTCGCTAATTAAGTACGAGGCCTTTTGGGTAGCTCACTGGCTTCGGATTCCATGAGAACTCCGAAGTTAAGCGTGCTTGGGCCAGAGCAATCCCAGGATGGGTGACCCCCTGGGAAGCTGGTCGTGAGCTCCCAGAAACAAAGCCGTGAGGGTAGATGTCCTGGGGCTGAGGCCTGGCTAGGACGCTACCCAGAGCGGACAATATCGTACTGAGGTGCGACCGGGTCGTTACAATAACCAAGATGTATCATTCAACATGGATAAACATTTAACATCTTGTTGAGACAAATCATCAAATTCAAGAGTATATACGTTATTAGATCTATAAGCAATATTTTTAACAATGCAACATTCAGATTTAAAAATAACTTCATAACCTTTATCACACAATTGACTAATACTAAGCAAGTTATGTTTTAAACTGTCAACAAGTAAAACATTATCAATATAAGAAGATTTATTACCAACTTTACATATACCAATGATTTTCCCTTTGGCGTTGTCTCCAAATGTGACGTTGCCTCCTTTTTTAAGAGTGAGACTCAAGAAATTTCTCTTTTCTCTCGTCATGTGTTTCGAGCATCCACTATCCAAGAACCACTTTGTTTTACTAGCTTTTACTCTCATGCAAATCTCATCTTCATTTGCCATAAGACAAAGGTTAGCCTTTTCTTCATCGCTAGAATCGGCATTCGATTCTCCTTCTTCGGAATCGCTCCATGTTCCTTTTAGTGCATGCTTCACTTGTTTCAATACTTTATCTCGTTTGTCCCTTTTCTCCTTCTTTCTAACTGGATAATTTGGCTTAATATGACCGGGTTCATGGCAATGATAGCACTTTTTAATTTCTTAATTTTCTCCTCTTTATTGATTTGATCGATCATTGTTTCTTCTAGAGGATGATGGACATTTGTTATCCTTTTCTTGAGAATTTTTCTTCTAAGTTACAAATTTTATAAATTTTCTAAATAGAAGCCCCATGTCTTCATCACCATCCATTGATTCATCATTGTCTTCATGTTGGATAGTTTTAAGAGCTAAAGTTTTCTTTGATTTTGTATCTGCTTCTTCTTCTCTTTGAAGTTCCTTCTCATGAGTTTTTAGATATCCTAAAAGCTCGTCTATGCTGAGTGTTTTGAGTTTCTTTACTTCTTCAATTGTCATCACTTTTGGTCGCCACTTCTTTGAAAGAATCCTAAGAATTTTTCTTATCTTATCTTCATTAGAATACACCTTTCTAAGAAGATCCAAATCATTAGTAATAATAGAAAATCTACTATACATGGAAGCAAAAGATTCATTAGGCTCCATTTTAAATAGTTCATAATCATGAACAAGCATATTTATGTTATCGTCTTTAACTTGAGTGGTTCCTTCGTAGGTAACCTCAAGTTTATCCCAAATTTCTTTGGCTGTTTTGCAACTAAAAATTTTGTTATATTCATCCATGCTTAATGCAAAATTTAAAGCATTTAAGACTCTAGCATTATATTGAATTTTGTTAATATCATTTTCATCATACTCGGACATTTTCTTAGGAACAATTTTTTCACTATCATCTCTTTTGGTAATTTCATAGGGTCCTTCAAGTATAACTCTCCATTGTTCAAAATCACTGGATTGCAAAAATATATTCATTCTACTTTTTCAATAGCTATAATTTTTACCATCAAATAGGGGTGGTCTAGAGGTGGAGAGACCTTCGAAAAAACCGGTTTCTTGATATATAGACATGATCGTAAATTCTAAGATTGTTAAATCAAAATAAAAGTACAACCTCTGATACCAATTGTTGGTCAGAAAACAATCCTAGAAGGGGGTGAATAAGTTTTTAAAAATTTAGTGCGGAATTAAAACGTTTTTAAAATATTTAAAGAAAGTAACTTAGTTAAGCAACAATATTAAGAAAATAATAAACTTCAAGTAATCAATCCCAAGATAAGCAAATAAGCAATCTCAAAATACAAGTAATAAAAAGAGAGCTTAAGTTTAAAAATATTAAACCAATTTGAAGCTTGAGACTTTTTGTCCTCACAGTTCGGTTTCCTAAACCATACGTCCGCGCTCGGTTAGTTTTTCGAGAATTTTCACTATTCAATCTTCTTCGGGTGAAGATCAAACCTCAATACAAATGTTGTTATGCACACAACACTCACAATGTAGCTATACTCACTACACTTCTCACAAGATATGCTCTCTTGCTCTACAAAGAGACAAACTCTCTTTTGAAATGAAGAATTAATTGTTTGTGGTGATACACACCAATACAATAACTCTCAAATGTATTTGAAGATTATAAATGAACCTCACACTATAGTTATCAAGATTGAACAAAATATATAGCTCAAAAGATGAAAGATTAATCAAAAGGTGTTCTTGAATATTTGTATATTTTAATATATAAATAATAGAGTATTAGAATGATTCAATGTATTTTAAAGCATGTCTAGAACCTCATATATATAGGTTGCAAAATCATATAGGCGTTGGGGGTGATTAAGAAATGTTTTGGGTCAAAGATATACATTTTCAAACTTTCTAAATATGACAAAACTTCAAAATGTGTGTAACATTAATTTTGCAGTATATTTTCCAATTGCAATTCTTTATGGTATCATGCAAAATTAAGTTTGCACCGCATGTTTTTTTGTATATTATTATATCTAAGTGTTTAATTAACAGTACTTTAGAGTTATTTCAACAAATTACAAATTTAAACTTATTCATTAATAAAAGCACACATGTAATTTTTTGGGTTTACGCAAAGTTAAGTTTGCACTCCTTCTTTTATAATACATTACTACGTATTGGGGTTTATTTGAAATTGCTTTAGAGTGAAATCAATGACACACAAGAATATACTTGTTAAAAAATATAAACACATCATGCAAAATAAATTTACATTAAATTTTTTGGATGGTAAGGTTATGTTTACACAACACAATTTTATGCAATATTAAGTTTGCACAAAATACAATTTTATGAAAAATTAAGTTTGCACAAACCACAATTTTTTGGTTAAAACCCTCATTTTAAAACACAATTGATAAACATGCCCTTATTTCAAAATAAAAATAAGAATTAGGCCGTTATTTCCAAAAAATATTGTTCCCTAAATATTTTGCAAAAAAAATTTCCCACACAAGACCTTTTGTCATTTTTAAAAAAATCAAATTTAGTCCAAATATTGCTAATTGAAAAAAAAATTACATGCTTAGTAACAAAGCTTAAATAAATTTTGATATTTTGATATTTTTATATAAGTTGGTCAGAAAACAACCCTAGAGAGGGGTGAAAAGAGTTTAAAAAATTTAATTTGGAATTAAAACGTTTTTAAAATATTTAAGCAAAGTAACTTAGCTAAGCAACAATATTAAGAAAATAATAAACTTCAAGTAATCAATCTTAAGAAAAGCAAATAAGCAATCTCAAAATACAAATAATAATATAGCAATAAAAAGAGAGCTTGAGTTTAGAAAGATTAAACCAATTTGAACCTCGAGACTTTTTGTCTTCACGGTTAGGTTTCCTAAACCATACGTCCGCGCTCGATTAATTCTCTGAAAATTTTCATTATTCAATCTTCTTCGGGTGAAGATCAAATCTCAATACAAATGTTGTTACATACACAACACTCACAATGTAACTATACTCACTACACTTCTCACAAGATATGCTCTCTTGCTCTACAAAGAGACAAACTCTCTTTTGAAATGAAGAATTAATTGTTTGTGGTGATACACACTAATACAATAACTCTCAAGTGTATTTGAAGATTACAAATGAAGCTCACACTAGAGTTATCAAGATTGATCAAAATATATAGCTCAAAAGATGAAAGATTGATCAAAATGTGTTCTTGAATCTTTGTATATTTGAGTATATGAATAATAGAGTATTATAATGATTCAAGGTATTTTAAAGCACGTTTAGAACCTCATATATATAGCTTGAAAAATCATATGGCTGTTGGGGGTGATTAAAAAAAAATTTGGGTCAAAGATATACATTTTCAAACTTTCCAACAGCTAGTTTTAACAAACAATTTTTAATTTGTTTTGATAATTTCTCCGAATTTGACCGTTAGATCAAGCTCAAATTTTGGTCAAAAGTGCTACGAGATGTTGTCTAACTACTGTAAAAATTTCAAAATGATCGGAATCCGGAAAAGCCTCCATCATACCGTTAGATCAAAACTGTGTGAAATTGATGGAATTTTAAATGTAAAATAAAAACATTTTTGCAATTTAACAATTTAGTTCCAAATACAATTCTAATGATTTGTGAACCTCAGAGATATGTTTCTAAGATACGTATTTTTATTAGAGCTTAAAATATGATCATTTAAAATTAATATGAATTTATTTTGAAACTCGGTGTTTGTAAAATGATGTTTTTCAAAGAAATTCAATTTCATGCTTGTTTGAATCAATCTTTAAAAGATGCATAAATACGTTTGAGCTATAAGGATTTGATCAATAATGTAACTTTACATAAATCTTAAGCACTCACTCAATTACTGAATTAACGAGTCTTCGAATTGATCTTCACTTGAAACTTTTTCTTAGAAGCTTTTCATATAATCTTTTGATCATTTGTACTTCATGATTTGCATTGAGAGATTTGACATTCCTTGTCTTGTCCAATGATCGAATAGTGAAAGAGTGATCATTGTCTTGTCCAATGATCGAATAGTGAAAGAGTGATCCGTGTCATATTTTTCTTGAATTTTTCAAGTAAATAAACTATATACTTATATCAAGAAACATGTTAAATTACACATGATTGATTTATTGTTATTATTAAAATAAGATTAAGATCTTAGGTCAACAATATAAGAAGGCCCTATCTTATAAATTCACCTTGGACCCATAAATTTGATAGGCCAGCCGTGATTCAGCGCTTTGTCAATTCTAACTAGTTGAATGAATTGGCTTTAGAGATCGAATATACCATATATATTCGAAGTAAATCAAATTAAACACATAAGGTTGACCCAATAATTTGTTTATGCGGGGATCGACTTATTTAAGGGGAGATTTTTTGTTTGAATCTCCTAAAGTATAAATTCCCTTGGGCCAACTTGAGGAAAGACCAAAAATAAAATAAAATTGTGCCATCAGTTTTGTGGCTGAGTCTCACATCTACTATTAAAAAGGTTCAAGGAGTAAAACACATTAGAATCTCAAGTAAATTAACTTACTTTAGTAGGAGATCTCGTGTTCAAATCTCCCATAGGGCCATAGATACAATTTTCTTTGTGTGAAATTCCTAGAGCCAACTTAAAGAAAGACTAAAAAAAATTAAGTGAATCAAATTGTGTCATCAGTTTTGGGAGGGGAAAGAAAAGAAAAAGAAAAAAAAATCACCTTGTTGAATTGGCAGCTAGGTGTGAATTTGGTATGGCAAAGAATGATCCTAGAGGGAAGGAGGTTTAGGAGTAAAATATATTATTATCTTGAGTAAGTCAGCCAGCTTTAACTTTTACTTAAATTTGAACAAATTGCCCTTTTATGCTCACCATGTTTATTTGTTGTCCCACTTTGGTCTCTTCATATTCTACAATTTAATCCTCAAAGTTTAATACGAGTTGTGCTTTTATTCACAATTAGATATCTCGTGCATTTATTTTAATTAGATGAAAAATTTATTCTTTCCACATGGATTATCGGTCCAAAAATTGACGAGATACAATTTTGAAAGAAACTACAATTGCCTGAAACATTGAGGACCAAATTAATTGTAAAAAATAAAACATTAGGTACTAAAGAGACAATATATAGGTAAACTTTTGGGATTGAAAGGTAAATTGCAGGTCTTTGTAATTCACTATATTAAAATCGGTTGACAATTAATTAATTAGACCTTAAACTACTTTTCTTTTCTTTTCTCCTCAAAAAATAAATTAATTAGACATTAAAATTGGATTGTACGGGAAACATTTTCTTAACGTTAATAACTATTAAAATTCGTATCTCACTCATCCACAGCTCTGACTTTTTTAGAATTTTTTGATTACCATTAAAATTGGATTGCACGGGAAACATTTTCTTAACATTAATTATAAAGTCTATATTTTGGATGGCCTTATTCCTTCGACAAAAACACGTTTGCTTGTAAGTTTGTTGAATCATTCGAGATTATTTTTGAAGAACTACAAACAAGCCAAGCTATCGAAGTAAAACATTGAAAGATTAATTCAAGATAGATACAGTGAGCATTGGCTTAATTTCCTAGGTGGTGTTTTCAAAAAATCCTTTTGGGTCGAATTATTCTTTTTATTATTTTTTTAATGTTTTTTCCGCGTTCGTCAGATTTTGGCGAACCAAATTAATAAGAAAACTCTTGAATAATATTGTTAATATATTTCTAGAGTTACTCCGAAAATTTAAGTCAAATTAGAGCTCAGACGAATTTATTACGGGGAGAAACAAAAACAAAAACAAATAGAAAAAGAATAATTAAATTTTAAAAGAAAAAAATTATTAAATAAATAAAGAATTAAGAAAGGAATGAAAAGTCAAAGATGCCCAGCCATTTTAATTTAAACCTCACGCGATGTTGTCCAAAATATGTGTGGTTGCCTTCTTAACCAAGCCACATGTCAAATTATAATAGGTCACTATTTAATGGGTGGTCTCCTTTCTTAATGTGTGGCTAGTTTTTTTTCTCCAAACGAGTGGGCTGGTCCACATGTTTATAATGTGTACCGGTTGGACTGATTTTTTGGCTCGAAATTGTTTTTTAATTTTGGACTTGTCCATGTTCTTTTAATGTGTACCGGTCCGATTATATTTTTTGGGCAATGATTTTTTGTTATAAAAACTCCACTTTTACTTATTTTTAACTATTTTATAAAGTAAGTTGGTTTTCATATTTTTATATAAATAGACCCATAGGGTAAGAAACCTTGACACGTTTTTACACATATTTTGAGAGAGTTTTCTACCTTTAGAAAGAGATTAAAAATCTCAAAACATAAAATCAACTTAGGGCTTTTTATTCATACCAAAGTAAGCTTTTTTTATATAAAGAACAATTCAGATCCCAAAGTGTATGTGATTCATAAACGGAGTTCAAGAACAGTGTGATACCGTGTGTGAGAATCCGTAAATGCGACCCCCTGGTCTCGTTCTTGTCGTTGGGCGACTGAAACATCGGAAAGGATTCCGTTGTTCCATTTGCTTTTATATGTTGATAATTCATATCGGGTGTCCCTCTATACTATTTCTAGATGCAAAAGGGTTCGTTCAGAGTCGCCAGTACGTTTTACGAAAAAACGGACAAAATGGTTGTGTAAGAGAAAATGTTACAAATAAGCCTTTTCTTTACACGTTTGTCTACGAAATCAGGATTCTATAGGGTTCGGGAACTATATTACGGTTTGGAAAGGTGTTAAGCACCTATTCTGCCCTTTCGGTCTCTAATGGTCTTATATGTTTATTTTATGTTGAAAAACTTGGACACTTTTACTGACAGTATACTATTTTTCCAAGTGAAAACCCTAATTTCTGGGAAAAGCGGGGAAAGGGATAAAAACCTTTGTGTTCCGAGATCCAATGTTTTATTTTGAAAGACGTAAATATAAGTGACAAAAGTTGTTTTTCTTTAGAGAGAGTTTTCCGCTCTCAGATAACGACAATTTTTCTCGGGTTTTGACTTATTTTGGAAAAGCTTGGATCTTTGTATCGGGACTAATTTAATATGGAATTAGAACTCTTGAGTGGAGTTCTACCAGACATATCACAGTCTATAAAAGAGATAGGATATACTGGGTTTTTAACTCCTAAGTAGGTTTTACCTGTCCGGGTTTTGAAAACAGAATTTTATCTGAATGATAATGTACTTACTCTTCTGGTTTTGTAAATGATTTTATCAGGGTTTTTTATTTTAAAAATAGTAGACTATTTGTAACTTGGCAATAAGTTCGTTCAAATAAAACGTAGACAAAACAACAGAAGTAAAACAAGTACACCAGATATTTAATGTTAAATGCTAGAAGAGACTTTCTTTACCTTCCCGATGAGAATAATAATAAGAAAGAAAATATAATACGGCAGAGAGATCTCTGGCAATAATAATCTTTTCCTTCTTCAGATTTTTTCGAGAATTCGATTTCAGAGACGGGACACGTCAAGTGTCGAGAATAGATTCGATATTTCTTCAGAAATAAGACGATAATCGAGAATGCTTGACGAAAGACTAGAAAATCAGATATAAGCCAATAATTCTTCAATTCCAAGTTGATGTCCTTGAACCCTTGGGGGTGTTGGCCTATTTATAGTGCTCGGGAAACAATGTCGCGCGACACTTCCCCAGAAAGGGCATGTGTCGCGCGACAATGTGTACCATGTCGCGCAACAAACGGCTGAAGTGATGTTTCTGACAGACTGACGTGTCAAAGAGTGGATGGTCTGGTGTCAGGAGGGTTTGTCACGCGACACAAGGGAGATTGTCGTGCGACATACTCTTTTGTCATGCGACAATTCCCCTTAAAAATAGGTTTGTTTTGCCAACAAACCCTTTCGGGGCAGTTTCGGGTGTTCGGGTGGGTTCTGGACTCCAAAAACAATACTTATCGAAGGTCGTTAGGGTTCTTGCGAGGGTCACGGATCGGGGTGTCTACACCGTGGCGAGTGATTCGTTGTGAACCTATTCGTGCGATTCAGATAGGAGGATTGTACGAGCAGCAGGTGGAAACTTTTATAGGCGGCTTGTGCGACTCAAGTTTTGTAAGTCTGTACGGTTTGAGATTAATCAAGTCTGTAAACCTTTGCGCATATAGTGGATTGTTGAGGATTAATCCTGCACTGTAGGGATACCTTGTTATATCTTGTCTTGATTATTTGTGATTGATTGTTTGCTATTCTTATGCATGTTAGGCAAGATTTAACAAGCTTTCTGAATTAAAATCTATAGACTTTTAGGGTTTATCTTTTGATTCGATTAAAATTAATTTTTGAGAATCCAAATGCCGAATAACGAACCTAGGATTTAATTTGTTTTAATTCGTATCCGCACGCGCCCCGGCTCCACTTTTTTTTTTCATTAATAACCACTTATTGAACTTTATTTACTTTCATTCCATAGAAGGTAGAGAAATTTATAAATTTCTTATATTAATAACCTATTCAATCATCTAGGTTGACAACTATAATATTCCCGAATTACTTTTTACATTCAAGAAATATGATGTTAACCTAAACTAAGAGGTGCACCGTTGATATATATCGGCAAAACCTTCTTGTACACGTCTCGAGGGAAACATTCATAACAAATCATCATTAGTTTATCTCGAGGAAATGGTATGTTCTTGTTCTTGGTGTTGTTTAATACATGTTGAGTACCGCTTTTCCCCGTGCGAGAATCTCCATTTGCCGTAAGTGGGTGAGCTAGAATCTTTATCTCAGGTTTGTAAATTTTATGTTATAACCTATTTAATATACCATAATCACTTTGTAGAAGAAATGTGATGTTAAGAGTTTAATGATACAAATAATCATAGATTTATACTTACATAAAAAATAAAATTGAAAATTTTGACGGAGAATTTAATTTCCTCCGATCTCTTATTAAAAACTTTTGTCAGTTTGCATTTGATTTCCATTTCCTCCAAATAGAGATGCAATTGTTCATTATTTCATTAGAAATACTAAACAACTTATTAGCTTTGAACAGCAATTAAAGACTCGTAAATTTTGATTTTGAATTTTTTGTTAAGTACTCATTCACGATTTCAATCATGTTCTAGCAACTAGACAATGCATAAAAGGTTTCATTTTGTACATTCAACCAACATGACTTTGAACAAGTATAATTTTGAATTTATGATTTTTTTTAAGTTTATTATCTATCTATAATTTTTCTTCTTATCAATAAAAAGGTAAATTATAAATCACCAAGCAATATGATTTAACAATTGCACATGTTTCATGTATTTGGTCTCTTACGAAAAATAATATATACATAATTTACTCTTTCTTAAAATAATAACTACAGTCCAAACCCCAAGGTTTTGAGGAATTACAAACACAACCTCATAATTTTGAAGTGTACACAAAGGTCCTTGTAAGGAAAAAAAATACTAAACCTACCAAAAAAAAATTCAAGATCCAAGTGGGGGGCTTAAGCCCCCACTAGTGGCTATTCAGAACTATGGTTAAGGAACCCAACATAATGTATATATATAAAATTGTTTTTTTTTTCTTGTTTTAATCAATTTGGACACAACTAAAAGGATATTGTTCCAATTTAATTTACGAATGTAGTATGAAAACACAATTTCTTATAAGATTCTACTATTAACACACAACACCTAATGTTAATTTTGTACTAATTTTATTTAACTTCTTGCCATGTTTGCGTTGTTTCTAACCTACTATAAATTAGGTTAAATTATTTGCGATATTGAAAAAAGAAACTTGTTGATTTAAAAAAGTTTTTTACAAAAAAATCAGAGAATAATATTTTGTAAATTAAGGACTTATATTTGACAAAACTCCAAAAAATGTGCAACATTAAATTTGTAGTAGATTTTTCAGTTATAATCCTTTATGGTATAATGCAACATTAAGTTTGCACTGCATTTTTTTAAGTATATTCTTATATCTAGCTATTTAATTAATAGTACTTTAGAGTTATTTATATTCCATTTAAATCTATGAAAAGCATGATTTTTTTTAACAAGTGGAATTTTAAGTAAATTTAATAACATCAAACCTTTTAGAGATTGCCACTAAACTATTAAGTTATTTCAATTTACTCATTAAACTATTAATTGTTCCAATTCACCCAGTTAACTACTCAATTGTTTCAATTTCCCACTTAACTATTAATTGTTTCGATTTATCCATTAAACTATTAAGTTGTTTTAATTTACCCACTAAACTATTCATTTGTTTGGATTTACACATGCACTATATCATTCATCGTTTTGATTTACCCACAACCAAACACCATTTCCTCTAATTTCCACGAAAATGAAACACACTAGGTATAAAACAGAGCAACTTGGGCTATGTTATGACTGAAATGACCAAAATAAATTTAAATGTTAACATAATTGGACATTTGCCGTTTCACAAAGGAGGGAAAGTTGGTCCTCCGGCACTCTAAATGTGAATCGCTCATGTCCAATTATGTCAACTTTTTTAAATAGATTATGACGAAATTAATGGATAAAGTGAAACAAATAAATAGATGAGCATGTAAATCGAAATGATTAATAGTTTAGTGAATAAAATGAAATAACCGAATAATTTAGTGAATAAATCCAAACAATTAATAGTTTAATGGGTAAATCAAAACAACTACACATTTGAGTTCGTAAGTTGAAACAATTAATAGTTTAGTGGTTAAACCGAAAAAACTCAATCGTTTATTGACCGTAGGTGTAATTTACTCAACCTTTTTACTTTATATTTTCATATATTTCCTGTTTACTTTACTTTTCTTTGAACATGTATAACGGGTTTTGATTTTTTTTAAAAATATTAGTTATTTTTTAAATGGTTTATTTGCAGATAAATTTCTCCATGGCAATTTATGATATGCTATTTTAAATATTCTTAATGTAGTTTTTTTATAATTTTCATGTACAATTATTTTTATTTTGTCAAAAGAACAACAAAAATGAAATTTATTTGCGGACAAACTTATAAATTGATGCGAAAAATATCGGTCCCAAAAGAATTTAGAATACTAAGGGTGTGTTTGGCAACCCCAATTCCATACTATAGAATTGGAATTGGGGGATGGTTTTAGAATTCTATTGTTTGGATAGGTTAAAAGTTATAGTTTTGGAATTCTACTAGAATTCCAAAACCACAAATTCTAAAGGATTGAATTCCATAAAAATAGTAGAGTTTTCTAATTCCAATTTCTATTGAATTCAAAAAAAAATTAAAAAAATTCACCATTACCACTCATATCACCCCCACCCCACCCCCATACACCTCCCACCTCACTCACCCCACCCCCCCCAAACCCCCCCCCCCAACAAATATAATGTATATATATGTATATATATGTATACATTAAATATAATGTATATTAAATTATAATGTATATGTATATACACAGTGTGTATATATATACAAAGTTGTATATATATTAAATGAACTTTATGCTATCACCTCTTATTATCTATTTGAAATTTCAAATGAATTCTATAATTTAGTCAAATAAAATAAATTTTAAATTCTATTAGAATTTCAAATGAAAACTACGTGCAATCCAAACAATGGTATTATAATTCAATGGTATTGCAATTCTTGGAATTGTAATACTATAGAATTACAATTCTAATAGAATTCTAAAACTACATATCCAAACACACCCTAAGGGTTTTGTGAGAGAATAATGGATCCGTAGATTCTCTTGTTATGTTCTTAATGAATATATTATATATCAATTATTAGTGTTGTGCCCTTATTAATAATAAAAAAAGATGGTAAAAATTAAATTTTAACCTATTTAAATGTGCCCTAATTAAAAATAGATGTGCCAATACCGTTGACCTTATCTCCAAAAAATGGATGAAATGTCTAATTTTGAATAAAAATGCAACTTGTCTCAAATTTTGAGGATCAAACTATAAAATATAAAACATTAGAGACCAAAGTGAAACAACAGAAAATTATAGAATATGAAACATTAGAGATCAAAGTGAGACAATAGATAAACTTTCGGAATTGAAAGGTTAATTACCTGAAATATGAGATATTTTGTAATTGACTATATTAAAATATATCGGTTAACAACTAATTAGACCTTATACTACTTTTCTTTTCATTTCTTCTCAAAAAAAATTAAAATAATAATAATAATAATAATAATAATAATAATAATAACTAGAATTACTTGTACAATATCATCGTGAAAACTTGGAAAAGAACCCTGCCTATGAGCCAAAGAAGCAATTAAGTTTTAAAATTAAAGTTTCCATCTCTATCAATTCGCGATTAAATGTGGTAAATATGTTTTATCTAAATAAAAGTTTAATTTATATATTTATTTTAATTCGTAATCACTTGGCCACAACGCTCACTTTTTTAGAATTTTTAAATACAGTTAATAATTGGATTACATGGAAATATTTTCTTAAACATTATCAACCATTTTATGAACTTCGTCTACTTTAATTCCGTACAAGCGTAGAAATTTATAAATATTGTATATTATAACATATTCTATTTATATTTATCTAGGTTCATCCTATAACGTTCATAGTCACTTTGTTCATTCAACAAATATGATGGTTAAGAGCTTAACGATATAGATAAAAATAGTTTATATGTGATCCATATATAATTTTATACTTGTATAAAAACATAAAAAATTGAAAATTTTCTCATAGAATTTCAAAATTTTGACGGGGAATTTAATTTCCTCCGATCTCTCATTAAAAAATTTGAGAGTTTGCATTTGATTTTGCATTTGATTTCCATTTCTTCCGAATAAAGATGCAATTGTTCATGATTTCATTAGAAATGCTGAATAGCTTATTAGCTTTGAGCAGGGAAAACTCATAAATCTTGTATTTTTGAATTTTTTTATTTTGTACTCATTCACCAATTTCAATCATGTTCAGCAACTAGACAATGCATAAAAGTTTCATTTTGTACAATTCAAGCATACATGTTCTTTGCACAAACATCAATAATGTTTATGATTGTCTTTATCTATGTATCATTAAATATTATTAATGAAAATTAAAGTAAATTTAAATCACCAAGCAATGTGATTAAACAATTGCACATGTGTCATGTATTTATCTCTCTCAAAAATAATATAACCTTAATAATATTGTTCTTAGAATACCAAAATTATTAAAATAAAAATCATCATTGCTATATACACTATATATCATCCTTTGCTTTACCAATGCGCATATAGTATAGGGGAATCATTGATATTTATAATGTATTTTATATATATTAGAACATAAATGGAATATATGGATCCCTTTGTCTAAAATTGGAAGTCACTAGAGTTGACATTTTGGTTGCGAATGCATGCTATTTGAAATTAGCGCACTTGATCAATTCACACTACGCGAGGTATACCATGAATTAGACAACACTTAACAAGACCCATTAGATTTTAATTAAATGTTCTTAAATGCACTACAAAATCAATCTTTTCACCCTACTAAAATTCAAAATAAGTCAAAGCTAACCTAAAAAATAGCATAAAATACTTTATTCTCACCCCGATTTCTATCCTAAGAAAAAACCGTCGCTATTAACTTCATGTATTGTTCACGTTGTTTCCAACCTACCATAAAGTAACCTGCGACCTTGAATGATGGAGTTTATCTGAAAAGGTTTTCTGCAAAATACATAAGGAATAATATTTTTATAAAAAATGGTGCAACACTAATTTTGCAATAGATTTTTCAAATGTACATTCATTATGGTATCATGAAAAATAAAGTTTGCACTGCATATTTTTAGTATATTATTATATCCAGTGGTAATTAACAATACTTTTTTAAATTATGTCAACAAGATTCAATTTATTAATAAAAACACATATGAAATTTTTTTTGGGTTATGCAAATTTAAGTTTGCACTCATTTTATAATATATTACTACGTATATATTGGGGTTTATTTGATATTACTTTAGAGTGAAATGAGTGACACGCAAGAATATACTTTTCAAAAAATATAAATACATCATGCAAAACAAATTTACGTTAATTTTTTTGGATTGCAAGCTAGGTTAAGTTTGCACAAAATACTATTTCGGTCGAAACCCTCATATTAAAACACAACTGATAAACATGCCCTTATTTCAAAAAAAATAATAAAAACTAAGCCCTTATTTCTAAATATATATATATATATATATATGTATTATTCCCTTCATATTTTACCAAAAAAATGGTCACACAATCCCTCTTTGCCCCAGTTTGAAAAAATTCAAATTCAGTCCAAAATATACCTAAAAAAAAAAATTTATTACATCCATATAACACGTAAATAAATTTTGATTTTCTTATATTTGTATATAAGAATGCCCCATCTTAAAAATTTGCCTTGAAACCCATAAATTTACGGCCAACCGTGATTCAACCCTTTATCAATTCTAACCAGTTGAATGAATTGACTTAGAGATCAAATAGTACCATATGGATCAAACTTCTATACTATTAATAAGGCCTCAATCCATGTTTTGGTATGTCAATCTAATGACTAAATTACTCGACCCTATAAATGTTATTTCACCTTTGTGACATATGGTGTTATTTGTTAAATTCACCCAATAGCTTTTCCACATCCGCTAACCCACCGTCTACGTGCATGTCACCATCTCTCCTTGAACCACCTCTTTTCAAAATTATTTTCTATATGAATTTATATTTCCCATATCTTACTATCTCTATTTAATTTTGTTTTACTTTTTGCCTTCAACTAGTCCATTTACCTTCCATTAATTTGTACTCCCCTGGATGTTAGTTTCCATTTTATACAAAAGGCTAATTTGTTCTTATTTTACTTACATATATGAATTTAGATTTTAATATATCCAAATATTGAAGAATTGGGACTGCATGTTAGCGTTTGTATGTATAATGCATTATGCTATTGTCTCAGTAATGCATGCGTAATTCTCCTTTATTCTCCTTCAATCATTTCTCATTTATGAAAAAATAATTTAGGGTAAAAAACACTAACCCCTCCAACTATCACTTTTTTGCACTAAAACCCCCCCCCCCCATCTTTTAAAAGTGACACTAAACCCCCCTAAACTATTAGATGTTATCACTTAACCCCCAAAATTACATAAATGTCCTTGTACAAAGTTGAGTAAAAAACACTAAACCACCTCAAACTATCACTTTGTGGCATTAAATCCCCCTAAACTATCACAACTTAACACTTTACCCCCTAATTTATAAAGGACATTTATTTACAAGGATTTATGTAATTTTGGGGGTTAAGTGATAACATCTAATAGTTTAGGGGGGTTTAGTGTCACTTTTAAAAGATGGGGGGGGTTAGTGCAAAAAAGTGATAGTTGGAGGGGGTTTAGTGTTTTTTACCCAAATATTTAATATAATTATAATAACACATGTTATCACTTACCCATCATTTACCTCTTCTTAGATTGAAATCCCCAAACATTGGATTCGGGCTACTAGAAAAATAACATTCCCCAATTCTTACTCACCGGAGAATTGTTTTCCCGGAAATGTGTTGCCGATAAAATCATATTATATCATATCTCTCATAGGTGGCGGTTGCTGTTAGAGAGGTATGTTATGTTCATTGACGGAGAGAAATGAAGGTTTATATACACTACACATGTATACTAACAGAAAGTGGGTATTTTAAATAGAGAAAGTGGATCAGTGTTGTGTGATTTTCAAAAGGGAAGGGAGTCATTTTTAGTGAGAGAAAATTGGGTTGTTGGTGAATTTTTAGTGAGAGAATTGGGGTTGTTCTTTGAGAGAGAGAAATATATATATATATATATATATATGTTAGAAACGTTTATGCAATTTTAGTTGTATAAACTGATTTGACACAAGCTAATATAAAGCGGCACCGAGTCCTGTGAAACCATAGTCTCCTTAAATAGTTATGTCACTCTCGGGTGTGCTTTGAGGTGCTAAACGACGTCTGTTTCCCATGATAAAATGATGCTTCAGTGGCACTTAGCACCTAAGTGCACTGATTGAACTGAATATGCGTGAACTCTTACCACCAAATCAGAACCTACTGTCTACAGAGGAGATGAAAGCTGTTTAGAAGCTAGAGTAAGATGATATTCGAGATTGAGTTTGTGTGTGTTTGATGGAATGAGTCATTTTAATTCAAATTGGAGAATAATGACCATTAACATGGTCATTAATCCAAATCAGTTTCTCAAAAACTGATCATTTAAGTGGCAAGGCAATTTAATTGATATAAATGCAATGAGTTTCAAAATTCAAATTGGAAAAATTAATTTTTCGGGTGCAAAACTTAGCCTACGCAAGGCTCACTTTTCGGTCCAGCATTTGTGTCCACAGGTGCAGCCACACACGAGCTGCAATGGTTTCAGGCTTATTTCGGTCCGTGATTTGCACCCCCCTACGCGCCTATGCGCGCGAGAGAGATATTCTTATTTTGAATCATTTAATAAGGCACTCACTTGAGTTTAGTTATAAACTCATAAGAGCTTTTTCATTTTTCCAATGTGGGACAACCCACTTTCATTTGCATTTGTCCATTTCAACTTGCTCACTTTAGGTGACAATTTCTCATTCACTCCTTAACCATTTTGAGCATATAAATACACCATTTCGATGTACTCACGTGAGAGAACTCGAATATATTAAGAACTTTCACAACCGAATGCAAAGTCTTATTACAAATTTGCCCTCAAAATGGTGGAAAATGTGTTTTCATATACCCATTTTCTAATAATTCCCCACATGAATGGAAATTGGCGACCAACAGCTCGGAAAAGATGGTGGTAAGATTCGATGGTCGAAACCTACATAGGATAGGTAAGTTTTACCCTTTGAACCCTCCCTTGTGATACTATGTTTACTTTACTAACCAAACAATAGACGTGATGTCCTTAAACTATTCTGTCATTTGTGTAAACGCTAACACAGCTCACACAGAAATCTTCCTCAACCATTTCAGTTCTCACTATTATGTTCGTTAATGGCATGAACATACGCCTGGTGCTGTAAGAGTTTTACAAGAATTGTGCCCTAAACAACTCCTTTAGAAACGGCCATTCTTCCCTCTTACATAGGTGATCTCTTAATTAAGGGTAACCCACTTTACCCTGCTCAACTTCTCTCGATGCATAAGAATCATTAAAAGTTTAGCTTAACCTTCATCCATATGGGATCATCTGTTAATCATAGGAATGTGTTTAGCAGAAATCCCCACAGTGATCCAACATTGTCTTTATAATTTAGTTGTCCCTTTTGAACCTAAATCTTGGATCTCCAGTCACGTAGGTTAGGTATCCACGATAAAGACTTATTAATTCATGGGCTTTAACCCCATTCCCCTCGATGATTTATCAACTAGCTCTCGATTTAACCCTTTGGTTAATGGATCCGTAATTATCTTTAGACTTATATATTCTATAGAGATAACGCCAGTTGAAAGTAATTGTCTAATGGTATTATGTCGTCGACGAATATGTCTTAACTTACCATTATACATATTGCTCTGGGCTTTACCAATTGTAGATTGACTATCTAAATGAATGCAAATTTAAGGCACAAGCTTTGTCCACATTGGAATATCCTCTAGGAAGTTACGTAGCCATTCAGCCTCTTCCCCACATTTGTCTAGTGTGATAAACTCAGATTCCATAGTGGATCTAGTTATCACTGTTTGTTTTGAGGATTTCCAAGAAACAGCTCCTCATCCTAACGTAAATACATATCCGCTAGTGGATTTGGAGTCTTTCTCACTAGATATCAAGTTTGCATCACTGTAACCTTTAACCACAGCAAGATATCTAGAGTCGTGTAGTCCATAATCACGAGTAAATCGCAAGTATTTTAACACTCTCACAACTGCTTGCCAATGGTCAACTGCGGGATTACTCGTATATCTGCTTAGTTTGCTCACTGCATAAGCTATATCTAGTCTTGTACAACTCATTAATTACATTAGAATGCCTATCACACTAGAGTATTCTACTTGAGAAACACGCTATCCTTTATTCTTAGATAAATGAAGAATAAATCTATTGGTGTTCTTGCAACTCCATGATTATTTTATTCAATTTTTTCAAGAATATTATCAATATAATGAGTTTGACTCAAAATAAGCTCATCTGGAGTTCTTATAATTTTAATCCCTAGGATCACATCAGCTAAACCCATGTCTTTCATTTCGAATCTCGAATTTAACATGGTTTTCGTATATTGAATCATCTTATCATTGCTCTCAATAATAAGCATATCATCTATGTACAAGCACACCATAACATATCCACTTTCAGTATCTTTGATATAAACGCATTTGTCACACTCATTTATTTTAAAACCACTCGCAATCATAACGTGATCAAACTTCTCATGCCATTGTTTTGGTGCTTGCTTCAACCTATATAGAAATTTTACTAATTTACACACTTTCTTTCCTTGTCCAGGGGCAGAAAACCCTTCGGGTTGATCTATATTCTTATCTTCTTCTTCTTCTAAATCCCCATTTAGGAAAGCAGTTTTTACATCCATTTAATGTACTTGGAGATTATGTTAGGCAGCAATCGCAAGTACCATTCTAATGGAGTTTATTCTCGTCACAGAAGAATAAGTATCAAAATAGTCAAGACTTTCCTTTTGCCTATAACCTTTGATTACAAGTCTCACCTTGTATTTATCTATTGATCCATCCGCTTTTCTTTTCCTCTTAAAAATTCACTTAGATCCTAGTGGTTTACAACCTAGTGGAAAATCCACTATTTTCCAAGTATGATTTTGTAGAATGGAATTGATCTCACTATCGATGGCCTCTTTCCAAAAAGGTCCTTATGTCGAGCTCATGGCTTCTTTATAAGTTTGAGGTTCACCTTCCAACATAAAGGTCAGAAAATCTAGACCAAATGTTTTTTCCGTCCTAGCTCTTTTGCTACATATAAGTTCTTCCTCAATTTTCTCATCTTCTTGTTCAAAAGAACCCTTATTAATGATCTCGTGGGGTCTCTTTGAAGAGCTTGCATCTTCTTTTGGCTTACATGGGAATACATGTTCGAAGAACGATGCATTTCTTGATTCCATAATCATGTTCTTGTGTATATCAGGTACATTAAATTCATACACAAGAAACCTATAAGCACTGCTATTTTCTACATATCCAATAAAGATGCAATTAATGGTTTTTGGTCTTATTTTGACCTTTTTAGGTGGAAGCACTGCCACCTTAGCCAAACATCCCCACACTCGCAAGTAATTATATGATGGCTTCATTCTTTTCCATAATTCATATGGGGTTTTCTCTTCTTTCTTTTTGGTACCTTATTAAAAGGTAGTTAGTCGAAAGAATGGCTTCTCCCTATGTTTGGTGGTAAACCTGAACTTATTAACATAGTATTCATCATTTCTTTTAAAGTTCGGTTTTTCCGTTCGGCAATGCCATTAGATTGAGATGAATAAGGTGCTGTCATTTCATGTATAATCCCATTTTTTTAACAAAATTCAACAAATGGTGACTCATATTCACCTCTTCGGTCACTCCTTATGCGTTTGATTCTCTTATTAAGTTGATTTCAACTTCATTTTTATAGAGAATAAATTTATATATTGCCTCATCTTTACTTTTGAGTGGATACACATAACAATATTTTATGCTATCATCAACAAAAGTAATAAAATACTTATTCCCACCTCTGGTTTGTGTCATTTTCAAATCACATATATCACTATAAATTAAATCAAGAGGTTGAGTGTCTCTTTCAACACTTTGGAAAGATGATCTTGTTAGTTTTGCCTCAATACAAGTTTCACACTTATGTTTAGAGTCGATTTGGAATGTTGGTATATGATTCATGTTAATTAATTTGCATAAAGTATCGTAATTAACATGTCCTAGTCTACCATGCCACAAATTGGAAGACTAAAGCATATAAGTAGAAGTGCTAGCTTGATTCTTATTCTTTTCAACTATGGTCATTACATTCAATTTTAACATTCCATCACTCCTATACCCCTTACCAACAAGCATTCCACTCTTAGACAAAACAAATTTATCACTCTAAAAAACAAGACGAAAACTGTGCTTGCTAAGTAACGAACCAGACACCAAGTTCTTGCAAATTTCAGGCACATAAAGCACATTGTTGAAAGTTAATTCTTTGCCCGACGTCATCTTTAAGATCACCCTCCCTTGCCCCTTGACTTCCGAGGTAGCAGAATTTCCCATGTACATCTTCTCTACATTTTCCATCGGCTCAAATGAAGAGAACATCTTCTTATCAAATCTCACATGACGGGTTGCACCCATATCGATCCACCATTCCTTAGGATTCGAATCTACCAAGTTCACTTCAGAAATGACCGCTGACAAATTAATGTCGCGCCCACATCACGAGCTATGTTCTCCACCACATTAGCTTGATGATTCTTCTTCGAGAGCCTGCAATCCGAAGACTTATGACCTATTTACACAATTAAAACATTTGCTTTAAAATTTAGGCTTTAAAAAATCCTCCCTTAGAGATTCCTCCCTCAGGACCCATATGGTCCCCTTTTCCCTTTGCCTTTTTCTTTGAGTTTTAGCCATGTTCAACCACATTAGCCTTAGCCCCCAAACCATTACAAGTATTACAATTGCTATTGCCATTTCCTCCACCATTTCCAGCCTTTTTTGTTTTAATTTATTTTATTCTTCAATTCGGAGTTTAAGAATTATATCTCCAACTGACATTTCCTTTTGTTTATTTTTTAAATAATTTTGAATTCAGTCCATGATGGTGATTTTTCAATGATACAAGCTGTTTGAAAGCTTTCACTTAGATTCATTCCTTCAGAATGTATCTCATGCAAAATCAGCTGTAGCTCTTCAACTTGGCTTACAACAGTTTTAGAATCGACCATCTTAAAGTCAAGAAACCAGCCAACAATGAATTTCTTGGCACCGGCATCCTCGACTTTATACTTGTGGTCCAATGCTTCCCACAATTCTTTAACCATTTTCTTATCACGATACACATCATACAATGAATCAGACAAGCCGTTCATGATCGTGTTTTTGGCAAGGTAATCGGAATAGTTCCAAGCATCAGCCGCACTGACTGCTTGAATGTCTTTGGAACCTTCCTCAATAACAGGTTTTTCCTCTGTCAAAAACCGAGCCAGATTCAGCGTGGTCAGGTAGAACATCATCTTTTGCTGCCATCGCTTGAAGTTCTACCCACCAAAATTTTCAGGTTTCTCCCCTTTTATAGGGGCAATCGTTGGTGCGACAACCACAGCAGGTACAACAACATTAGCACCATTAGTTGAGTCAGCCATATTGTCTACAAAGAATAGGTTTGCAATCAGTTTCAACAAGAATACTAAACTGCAAAATAATTTAGCTTAACTATTTTAAGATTGTTAGAAAAGTTTATACAATTTTAGTCGTATAAACTGATTTGACATAAGCTAATAAAAAGTGGCACCGAGTCCTGTGATAATCATAGTCTCCTTAAAACAGTTACGCCGCCTCTCGGGTGTGCTTTGAGGTTGTTAAGCGGCGTCTGTTTTTTAGGATAAAATGATGCTTCAGTGGCACTTTAGCACCTAAGTGCACTGATCGAACTGAATATGCGTGAACTCTTACCACCGGATCAGAACCTACTATCTAGAGAGGAGATGAAAGCTGATTATAAGCTAGAGTAAAGAGGATTTCAAGATTGAGTGTGTGTGTTTTAATGGAATGAACCAAGTCTCTTTTTTAATTCAAATTAGAGAATAATGACCATTAACATGGTCATTAATCCATATCAGTTTCTCAAAACTGGTCATTTAAGTGGCAAGGCAATTTAATTGATATAAATGCAATGAGTTTCAAAATTCAAATTGAAAAAAATATTTTTTCGGGTGCAAAACTTAGCCCACGCAAGGCTCGCTTTTCGGTCCAGCATTCCTGTCCTCAGGTGCGGCACACACGAGCCACAATGGTTTCAGGCCTATTTCGGTCCGTGATTTGCACCCCCCCGCGCTCCTGTGCGCGCGAGAGAGAGAGCCTCTTATTTTGAATCATTCAATAAGGCACTCACTTGAGTTTAGTTATAAACCCATAAAAGCTTTTTCATTTTTTCAATGTGGGACAACCCACTTTCATTTGCATTTGTCCATTTCAACTTGCTCACTTTATGTGACAATTTCTCATTCACCCCTTAACCATTTTGAGTATATAAATACACAATTTCAATTTACTCACGTGAGAGAATACAAAATATAAGAACTTTCACAACCGAATGCAAAGTCTTATTACAAATTTGACCTCAAAATGGTGAAAAATGTGTTTTGTGTTTTCATATACCCATTTTCTAACAATATATATATATATATATATGAGGTGGGTATTATGAATGGTATTACAAATTAGAAAGAGTGATTTGTGTGCGGTTGATTGTAGAGAGAGATGGGAGATCTGTGGGTGGAAAATAAGAAGAAAGGAGGTTGAGTGTGTGTATTGTTGGTGTTCCAGAGAAAGGGATCGAACAGAGAAACTTCTTCAATATGTATATTATTACTTGTGTGTATATTTGTGGTACAATGAAGAATAAGATTTTCTCAAAATTATTAATTTTAATGAATTTTCCTTGAGTTGGATTTTGGTTTTCTTGGCATAAATTAAAATGGGGTAGTGATAACATGTGCCCTAAGGGCACATGATAAATACCTAAATAAAAGAATTAAGTTTTTTTATGAAATCAGTGCAATATAAAAACATGTCGGGCTTTTATTCTTTCTATATTTAGATATTTATCATGTGCCCTTAGGGCAGATGTTATCACTACCCATTAAAATGAAGCATTTTCTTAAAAAATGCTTAACTTTCCAAAAAAAATCATGAATTTTTCCGGAAAATGCATGACTTCCCAGAAATGTTAAAAACGTTCACAAAGAAAAATGCCTTATCAACCACATTATGGTTTTTATTTCTATTTTGATTTAAAAAAAATCTATAGTCGTTTCATCAATATATATATACTGTATATGTGTAATCCTTTTAATTAAAATTTTGGTTATAATCCTTTGTGTATCATATATATATATATATATATATACATAAATGTTTTATATATATTACCTAAAGACAGAGCCGACCCTGGGTATAGGCGATCATGCAGTCGCCTAGGGCTCCCGACCTAATAAGAGCCCCTAATTTTTTTTTCAAAGTTATAGTAGATAAAATTAAAATAATTTTTTGACTGAATTAATGTAAAGAACGGGACAATTGTTTCAACAGGTGATGGTGCTTGTTTTGCAACTCGAGTTCTTGAGTTCCTACTCTTGGTATGGGTGGGATTGAGCTTTTTTTTTTCTTTTTTAACAGTACACAAGCCCAAGTTCCCAATTCACCTAAAATAAAAATAAAAATAAAAAATGCAAAAAAATAATCCTAAACCCTATATATCGTTGAGTTTATTTAAGGTTTTTTTTTTCTATTGTTGAATAAGACGCTATCTTTTAGTTTTTGTTTTAACTAAATTCTATATGGATAAAAAATTTAATTACTCGTTTTGTTACTTTTTAAATCTCATAATTTGTATCTATATATATATATGTATGTATGTATATATTTGTTGGAGTTTATTGATATATATAGTTATGTTACATGAATAAAAGAAGGGCATCAAAACCAAAATTCTCCTAGAGCTCCTCAAAACTCAAGGCGACCTGCCTGAAGAATATATAAAAATTTAGAAACTGATTAAAACATAAGGATACCTTGAGACTTTACTAAAAGTTTAGCTCTAACAAGTTTCAGTTTCATCTCAACGTACAGAAAGTGTTTACATAGGTGCCAAAGTTTTGCAAAGTAAACGATAGTCAAAATCCAAATACCCCTGCTATAAAAGATAGAATTAAAAATTTTAACAGATAATTTAATTTCCTCCGATCTCTCATTAAAAACTTTTCACAGTTTGCATTTGATCTCTCATTAAATGATAGATGCACTTGTTGATGATTTCATTAGAAATGCTGAATAGCTTATTATCTTAATTTGAGTAGGAAGACTCGCAAATTTTGCTTTTGAACTTTTTGGTTATCTACTCATTCACAATTTCAATCATGTTCCCGCAAGTAGGTAATGCAAAAAGGTTTCATTTTGTACATTCAAGCAACATGACCTCGCACAAGCATCAATAATTTATGATTTATTTTAGGTTAATTATCATATCTATATATCTATATTTTTTTTCTTATTAATAAAAAAGTAAATTACAAATTACCAACCAATATGATTTAATAATTGCACACGTGTAATGTATTTGGTCTCTTTCAAAAAATAATACTATATATGAGACATGAATAAATTGTTATGAACACCTAATAATTAATTTAAAAATTATTATATTTGTTATATACACTATTTATCATCCCTTGCCTTACAAATGCGCATGTAGTATAGTAGAATCTTTGATATTTGCAAAGTATTTTATATATATTAGTAAATAAAAGGTATATATGAGTCTCTTTTGTCTGTGCAAGATGAAATTGGAAGTTGCTAGAGTTGACGTTTGGGTTGCAAATGCACGCTGTTTAAGATTAGTGCACTCAATTCACAATAGGTGAGGTGTTCCACATATTAGACAACACTTAACATGACCCATTATATTTTAATTGAATGTTCTTAAATGCACCACAAAATCAGTCTTTTCACCCCACGAAAATTCAAAATAAGTCAAACCTAACCTAAAAATTAGCGTAAAATACTTTCTTCTCTCCCCGATTTCTATCCTAAGAAAAAAACTTTTTGCAATTAACTTCATGTCATGTTTGCATTGTTTCCAACCTACTATAAATTAAGTTAACCTGTGACATTGAAAAATGAAGCTTAAAGTTAATTTTCTGCAAAATACTTAAAGAATAATAGTTTTATAAATTAAGGACCTAAATATGACAAAACTCCAAAATGTGTGCAGTATTAATTTTGCAATAGATTTTCCAATTGTAATTCTTTATGGTATCGTGCAAAATTAAGTTTGCACCGCATGTTTTTTAGTATATTATTATATCTAAGTGTTTAATTAATAGTACTTTAGAGTTATTTCAACAAGTTACAAATTTAAACTGATTCATTAATAAAAACACATGTATTTTTTTTGGGTTACGCAAAGTTAAGTTTGCACTCCTTCTTTTATAATACATTACTACGTATTGGGGTTTATTTGAAATTTACTTTAGAGTGAAATCAATGACACACAAGAATATACTTGTTAAAAAATATAAACACATCATGCAAAATAAATTTACATTAAATTTTTTGGATTGCAAGGTTATGTTTACACATAACACAATTTTATGCAATATTAAGTTTGCACAAAACACAATTTTATGCAAAATTAGGTTTGCACAAAACACAATTTTTTGGTCAAAACCCTCATTTTAAAACACAATTGATAAATATGCCCTTATTTCAAAAAAAATAAAAAATTAGGCCCTTATTTCGAAAAAATATTGTTCCCTAAATATTTTGCAAAAAAAATTGTCACACAAGACCTTTTCCCATTTTAAGAAAATTCAAATTTAGTCCAAATATTGCCAACAGAAAAAAATATTACATGCTTAGTAACAAAGCTTAAATAAATTTTGATATTTTTTATAGTTTTATATAAGAAGGCCCTATCTTATAAATTCACCTTGGACCCATAAATTTGTTGGGCCAGCCGTGATTCAGCGCTTTATCAATTCTAACTAGTTGAATGAATTGGCTTTAGAGATCGAATAGACCATATATAATCAAAGTAAATCAAATTGAACATATAAGGTTGGCCTAATAATTTGTTTACACAGGGATCGATTTATTTAATGAGAGATTTTGTGTTTGAATCTCCCAAATTATAAATTCCCTTGGGCCAACTTGAGGAAAGACCAAAAAAAAAAAAAATTTGTGCCATCAGTTTTGATACTTAGTTTGACACTCACATCTAATATTAAGAAGGTTCAAGGAGTAAAACATATTAGAATTTCAAGTAAATTAACTTACTTTAGCAGGAATTTCGTGTTCAAATCTCCCACAGGACCATAGGTACAAATTTCTTTGTGTGAAATTCCCTAGAGCCAACCTAAAGAAAGACTAAAAAAAAAAGTGAATCAAATTGTGTCATCGATCAGTTTTGCGGGGAAAAAAACTTGTTGAATTCAGTTAGGTGTGAATTTGGTATGGCAAAGTATGATCCTAGAGGGAAGGAGGTTTAGGAGTAAATATATTATTATCTCTAGTAAATCAGCGCCAGCTTTAACTTTTACTTAAATTTGAGCAAATTGCCCTTTTATGCTCACGATGTTTATCTGTTGTCCTACTTTGGTCTCTTCATATTCTACAATTTAATCCTCAAAGTTTAAGACGAGCTGCACTTTTATTCACAATTAGATATCTCGTGCATTTATTTTGGCTGGAAAATTCTGCACGGATTATCGGTAAAAAAATTGACTGAGACATATAATTTTGAATGAAACTAAACTACAATTATATTGGCTGAAACATTGAGGACAAAATTGTAGAAAATAAAACATCAAGTACTAAAGTAAGACAATAGGTAAAGTTTTTGGATTAAAATCGGTTTAACATTTAGTTAGACCTTAAACTACTTTTTTTTCTTTTCTTTTCTTCTCAAAAATATAAATAAATAAAAACTAGAAGTACTTGTACAATATAATCTTGAAAAGTTGGAAAAGATGCCTTCATATGAGCCAAAGAAGCAATTAATCATTAAAATTAAAGTTTGGATCTCTACCAATTGGTGATTGATAGTGGTAAATATTTATCATAAATTAATAATATAATTTTATATTAAATTCGTATCTCACTCACCCACTGGGAAACATTTTCTTAACGTTAATAACCATTTACTGAACTTTATTTACTTTCATTCTATAGAAGGCAGAGAAATTTGTAAATTTTTTATGTTAATGACCTATTCAGTCATTTAGGTTGACACCTATAATATCCCCGATTCACTTTTTACATTCTAGAAACATGATGTTAATTAACCTAAACTAGCTAGGAGGTGCACCATGTTAATATAATATACATCGGCAAAACCTTCTTGTACACATCTTGAGGGCAACATTCATAACAATCATCATTAGTTTATCTCGAGGAAATGGTATGGCCTTGTTCTTGGTGTTGTTTAATACATGTTGAGTGCGGCTTTTTCCCGTGTGAGAATCTCCATTTGTCGTAAGTGGGTCAGATAGAATTTTTATGTCAGGTTGATAAATTTTCTGTTATAAGCTATTTAATCAATGAAATTGACACCTATAATATACCATAATCACTTTGTACATGAAATGTGATGTTAAGAGTTTAATGATACAAGTGATCATAGATTTATACTTGTATAAAAGATAGAATTGAAAATTTTAACGGAGACTCCGATCTCTTATTAAAATCTTTTGGCAGTTTGGATTTGATTTCCATTTCCTCCAAATAGAAATGCAATTGTTCATGACTTCATTAGAAATACTAAATAGCTTTTTAGCTTAAAACAGCATGAGTCGTAAATTTTGATTTTGAATTTTTCGTTAATTACTCATTCACAATTTCATTCAGTAACTAGACAATGCATAAAAGGTTTCATTTTGTACATTCAACCAACATGACTTTGAACAAGCATCAATAATTTATGATTTATTTTAAGTTAATTATCTATCTATAAAAAAAATTCTTATTAATAAAAAGGTAAATTATAAATCACCAATCAATATGATTTAACAATTGCACGTGTCATGTATTTGGTCTCTTACAAAAAATAATACATAATTTACTTTTTCTTAAAATAATAACTACACTCCAAACCCCAAGCTTTTGAGGAATTACAAACACAACCTCATAATTTTAAAGTGTACACAAAGGTCCTTGTAAGGAAAAAAAAATACTAAACCTACCAAAAAAAATTCAAGATCCAAGTGGGGGGCTTAAGCCCCCACTAATGGCTATTCAAAACTGTGGTTAAGGAACCCAACATAATCTATATATACATATATATGTAATTTTTTTTTTCTTGTTTTAATCAATTTAGACACAAGTAAAAGGATATTGTTCCAATTTAATTTACGAATGTAGTATGAAAACACAATTTCTTATAAGATTCTAATTTTAAAACACAACATCTAATGTTAATTTTGTACAATTTTTATTTTAGCTTCTTGTCATGTTCGCATTGTTTCTAACCTACTATAAATTAGGTCAACTTATTTACAATATTGAAAAAAGAAACTTGTTTGAAAAAAAAATTACAAAAAATTTAGCGAATAATATTTTTGTAAATTAAGGGTTTATATTTGACAAAACTCCAAATAAGGTGCAACATTAAATTTGCAGTAGATTTTTCAATTATAATTCTTTATGGTATCATGCAAAATTAAGTTTACACTGCATTTTTTTAGTATATTCTTATATCTAAGTATTTAATTGACAGTACTTTAGAGTTATTTCAACAAGTTACAAATTAAAACTCATTTATTAATAAAACACACATGATAATTTTTTTGAATTATGCAAAATTAAGTTTGCACTCCTTGTTTTACAATACATTACTATGTATTGGGATTTATTTGATGTTGCTATAAAGTGAAATGAGCAACACATAAGAATATACTTTTTAAAAAATATAAACACATCATGCAAAACAAGTTTCCATTAAAAAAAATTTGTTACAAGGTTAAGTTTGCAAAAAACATAATTTCGGTCAAAATCCTTATTTTAAAACACAATTGATAAGCATATCCTTATTTCAAAAAAATATTATTCCCCAAGTATTTTATGAAAAAAATTTATCGCATATGAGTATATGACCTTTTGCCCCATCTTACATGCTTGGTAATTTAAATATATTTTGATTTTTTTTTATATTTGTATATAAGAAGGCCCCATCTTTTAAATTCCCCTTGGACCAATAAATTTGATGGGCCAACCATGATTCAGCCCTTTGTCAATTCTAATTAGTTGAATGAATTGGCTTTAGAGATCGAATAGACAATATATAATCAAATTGAACACATAAGGTTGGCCCAATAACTTGTTTACACGGCGATTGATGTATATACAAATTCCATTGGGGCAACTCGAGGACAGACCAAAAAAAATTGTGCCATCAGTTTTGTGAGTGAGTTTGACTCCCACATCTAATATTAAGAAGGTTTAGGAGTAAAACATATTATAATCTCAAGCAAATCAATCTGCTTTAGTAGAAGATCTCATGTTCGAATCTCCCACAATTAAGTACAAACTTCTTTGCCTTAAATTCTCTAGGGCCAACTCAAAAAAAAATAAAAAAAAAATGGTGAATCAAATTGTGTTGTCAGTTTTGCGACCAAGTTTGACTCCCACATCTAATATAGGTGTAAAGGACTGGAGTGATACTAGAGGGAAGGAGGTTTAGGAGTAAAACATATTATTATCTCAAGTAAATCGGTCAGCTTTAACTTTTACTTAAATTTGGGGAAATTGCCTTTTCACAATAATGATTATCTTGGCGGCATATCATATTTTTAGTTAGGATACATCTGATTAAGTTAAATTCTAATTTTTACTATATTTAATAAGGGCACACCACTTATTTAAAAATAGTGTAAAAAACAATAAACCTTCTCAAATTATTACTTTTTTTGCACTAAATCTCTCCATCTTCTAAAAGTGACACTAAATCGCCCTAAACTATTAGATGTTATAACTTAACCCTCAAAATTACATAAATGCCCTTGTACAAAGTTGGGTAAAAAACACTAAACCCCCTCAAACTATCACTTTTTGGCATTAAACTCCCCTAAACTATCATAATTTGACACTTTACCCCCTAATTTATAAAAGGGCATTTATTTACAAGGGCATTTATGTAATTTTGGGGGTTAAGTGATAACATCTAATAGTTTAGGGAGGGGGTTAGTGTCACTTTTAGAAGATGAGGGAGTTTAGTGCAAAAAAGTGATAGTTTGAAGAGATTTAGTATTTTTTACCCTTTAAAATAACACGAAATTTATATTGTGTCCATTTTTTTTAATGTTATTTTTTTTCCTTCTCCTTCACTTAGTGACCTTGCTTTTATATAATACATGCATTTAAATCTATAAAAAAACATGATATTTGAACGAGTGCAATTTTAAGTATATTTAATAACATCAAACATTTTAGAGTAAATTGTGTACATCAGTGGCCACCAAACTATTAAGTTGTTTCAATTTACTCATTAAATTATTAATTGTTCCAATTCACCCACTAAACTCTTGTTTCAATTTACCCACTTAATTATTAATTGTTTCAATTTACCAATTAAATTATTGAGTTGTTTCAATTTACCCACTAAACTATTCATTTGTTTCAATTTACCTACTATATCATTAATCATTTCGATTTACCCGCTATATTATACATTCTTTTTTCCGCAACAGAACACCCATTTCCTCTTATTTCCACCAAAATGAAACACACAATGTATAAAACAAAGCAACTTACCAAAATAAACTTAAATGTTAACAGAATTGGACATTTCACATTTAGAGTGCTGGAGGACCAACTTTCCCTCCCACGTGAAACCGCACATGTCCAATTATGTCAACTTTTTTAAATAGATTCTGACGAAATTAATGGATAAAGTGAAACAAATAAATAGATGAGCATGTAAATTGAAATAATTAATAGTTTAGTGAATAAAATGAAACAACCGAATAATTTAGTGAATAAATCCAAATAATTAACAGTTTAATGGGTAAATCAAAACAACTACATAGTTGAGTGGGTAAGTTGAAACAATTAATAGTTTAGTGGTTAACTTGAAAAACTTAATCGTTTAGTGACCTCGGGTGTAATTTACTCATCCTTTTTACTTTATATTTTCATATATTTTATGTTTACTTTACTTATCTTTGAACACATATAACGGATTTTGATTTTTTAAAAAAATATTAGTTATTTTTTGAATGATTTATTTGTAGATAGATTTGTCCTTGGCGATATATGATATGCTATTTTAATTATTCTTAATATAGTTTTTTATAATTTGCATATACAATTATTTTGTCAAAAGAACAACAAAAATGAAATTTATTGGCTGAAACGTTGAGGATTAAATTGTGAAAAATGAAACATTAAGTACTAAAGTGGGACAATAGGTAAACTTTTATAATTAAAAAGTCAATTACCCTAAATATGAGATCTTTGTAATTGACTATATTAAAATCGGTTAACAATTAATTAGACCTCCTTAACCTATCTTTCTTTTCTTTTCTTCTCAAAAAAACAAATAAAAAAAAAACTAGAAGTAGTTGTACAATATCATCTTGAAAGAAAAAGAAGATTGGCTATGAGCCAAAAAATCAATTAAGCATTAAAATTAAAGTTTCCATCTCTATCAATTTGCGATTAATTGTGGTAAATATTTATCTATAAATTAAAAATATAATTTTATTTTAAATTTGTATCTCACTTGACCGACCACGGTGCTCACTTTTGTCAAAAAAATCAATTACAATTAAAATTGAATTGCGTGGAATTATCAACCATTTCGTGAACTTCATTTACTTTCATTTCGTAGAGGTGGAGAAATTTATAATTTTTCTGATCACTTTGTACATTCAACAAATATGACGTTAAGAGTTTAACGATACAAGTAAAAATAGTTTATATGTGATCATATATAAATTCATACTTTCATAAAACATAGAATTGAAAATTTTGACGGGGAATTTAATTTCCTCCGATCTCTCATTTCAAAATTTTGAGAATTTGCATTTGATATCCATTTCCTCCAAATAATCAAATAGAGATGCAATTGTTCATGATTTCATTAGAAATGCTGAATAGCTTATTAGCTTTGAGCAAGAACACTCATAAATTTTGCTTTTTGAATTTTTTGTTTTGTACTCATTTACAATTTCAATCATGTTCCAGCAACTAGACAATGCATAAAAGTTTCATTTTGTACATTCAAACAACATGATCTTGCACAAACATCAATAATTTATGATTTATATAAATCATAAATTATTAATGAAAAAGTAAATTATAAATCACCCAGCGATATGATTTAACAATCGCACACGTGTCATGTATTTTTTCTGTTTCAAAAAACAATACTATATATGAGACATTAATAATATTGTTATCAACACCAAATAATTAATTTAAAAAATATCATCTTTGCTATGTGCACTATTTATCGTCCCTCGCTTTACAAATGCACATATAGTATAGTGGAATCTTTGATATTTTTGGCATATTTTATATATATTAGTACGTAAATGGTGTATATATATGGGTCTTTTTTGTCTGTGCAAGATAAAATTGGAAGTCGTTAGAGTTGATGTTTTGGGTTGCGAATGCGCGTTGTTTGAGATTAACGCACTCAATTCACAATACGCAAGGTGTTTCACGAATTAAACAACACTTAACATGAGCCATTATATTTTAATTATGTTCTTATTGTATAACCAAAAGAGATATATGTGGCATAGAATACGAGGACTTACTCATTATTCAAGCTATTGATATTTTTTTAAAATAAAAATATAATACTCAAGATAGAGATATTAAATTACATACAAACTCTAAATAATAATTAAAATATTTATTAACAAATATTCCAAAATTATGCGAAATAAATCTCCAACTAAATGCTATGATATGAAGCCGAGAAAAAGTTATGAACGGGTATAAAACTATTTCATTTTACACCGGTATAATTTCAAGCTTCCCTACATTAAATGGGAACTTTTTATTGAATTACTTGTTTATGCAACTCCACATGAGTTGATTCTTGGTAATATTTTAGCCCCTTGTGTCAAGGCAAACCAGTTTTTGATCTAAATTCTAACCAGTAGAATGAATTGGTCTAAGAGATCAAACTGTGACCACTAACCTTGTTGAGTTGATTTAAGTCAACCTGTTGCAATTTACGTGTTTAGTTTAGGAGTAAAACATATTCTAACCTTAAATAAAGGGCGCCGCTATTTACACATCATTTTTTACTTGGCAATATTTCATTTTTTTCATTTGCTCAATGATAAGCAAATACATGTTATTAACTTCATGAGGGCTAAATATAAATTTAAAAATGCCTTGTCTGGCCTACAAGCACCAAATATGTAGACTTATAATCGTTTGTTATTGGGCAAATAACATACTCCTACTAGCTTGTCATCGGACAAATGACAAGCATAGTGTTTATCAAATGTTTTGTAGAGTGCAAATAATGACTGCTCAAATAAATATCCAATGTTAAATTTTCTTAAATTTAGGAAAATTGACTTCTTACACACCTGATGTATATCTGATCTTTCACTTTGGTCTCTAATATTTCATTCTGTCAAAAAATTGACGAAACATTCAATTTTAAATGAAAGTGCAAATACAGTTCAAACTTTGAGGACCAATATACAGAAAATGAAACATTATGGATCCAAGTCAAGCAACATATATATTAGAGTAGTGCAACAGATGTCAATAAGGCCATTGAGCATTCAAAAAATAAATATTTGTCCAAAAAAGCAAAATTTGTTAAAATTTTCATATTGCCAATAATTCTTCTTGCATTATATATCTATCTCATTCTAATTCCTAAAATGTAAAAATCCTACAAAGGACACTATCTAAAAGAAAAGAAATATTAAGGCTAAATTATAGGTAATTTGTAATAAGAATAAAAAAATTATAGATCTTCTCTACAGAAAGACAGGCCAATGAAACCCGCCTTAGCACCAAGATCCGACCGCACACTTTCTTCGCTTTTGTTTAACTTGAGGTGTTCTTCCTTGCAGCATAAACACGATACGCAGCTAGTCCGACGATTGCAACTGCAGCTCCAACTATGATTTTAATGAAGAAAAAGGTGAGGTATATGTAATAAAACCAAATGTCAGAAGAGCACACAACAATTTCTTAAATATTGCGGACTTAAGTGTAATAAACCCCGGTCTAGTAACTCAAGGGGTTGCCACAGCGGTAAGGGCAAACTTGGCAGGCGCACGGTCTCAGGTTCGATTCTCCGCTGCGTGAAACCTTTCTTGGACCACTGGGGGCATCTCCCGGTCTAGCAATTAGGGCCTCATGGGATTAGTGGGGGTGGGACCCCAATACCCATGGTTATCAAAAAAAATAAACCCAGGTCTAGTATAGTGGCAAGGGATCGAACAATACCAGTTAGATAAAAAAAAAAAAAAAAAAGATTATTTCATTAATTCTCTGTCATTAATTTTATCTGGCCCTCCTGGATGCAGGGGAATCCCTGTCCCCGTTTCAGAAATCCATGGAGCGATGGTTAAATTTGTCAACCTTCGCAGTGAATAATCTTGATAACTGAATCCAATTCTCTAAAATCACTAATTGCGGCTTAGATCCCTTAATTAGCACTATTATACTATCACTTGTAATGGTAACATAGAAGAAACTCGGAACTTTTTTTTTTTGTTTAAGAAAAAAAAAAAGCCGTAAGGGTAACACGCATATATAAGCGCACAATTTCGCGCCCAGGTACACGCATATACCGCAGAAATTTCTTATTTTTTATGTTCTTCACCCAGTACTTTTAGATTGCAAGTAAAGAAATCATGCACCAAAAAGGAAAATATGATTACATCCTAAACAAAGTGACTAAAGTTTTTTAAGGTACAAGCGTTACAACTCACAATTAACTAAAATATCTCACTGCATGTTCTACAATTACACGCCTGTGGGGATAGTTGGCAGCTTGCCGCCTTGCCAGTACAAACCAAGAAAACCTTAAAGTATGTTGCAGCATTTGATAACATTTTTCTTTGGTAAAAGTTCTCTGACTATTGCATGTTAAATTTTGAAAAATCTTCTGTTTGTTCTGTACAAATTTATGTATATTGTTTGTTAAGGAAACCCATTTTATATTAATGCGTATAATTTAAATGCGACTTCCTAATCTATGTATATAGAAACTAGAAGCCTATGGATTCGGTTATGACACCATTTTTTGGTGATTTTCTTATTTTGCCCTTGTCACCATTAATGTTGAAAAAACATGTTTGATACCAGGATTTGAACTTACAACTTCTTTGTTATTATAAATTATATTAACTATTGAGCTACCTCGCTTTTTGTTAATTCTTTTATTCCAAATTAGATTTATCCTTGCTTGGAAATCAAGTGTGCACACACATCGCGTGTGTTGTGTCTAGCCCTAAAAAAACTAACTACTCATTAAAGAAATTGCTCATGAACTTCATTTATTTGCCATAAATATATATATTAATGGGTTGACTTCAAGAGTTGTCCTAGGGCCACCCCAGAACTAGGCCCCCACCACCAGGGATAAGACAATGTGCTAAAAATTGCAAGGGGTAAATATAAATAGATACCTGAGACAAACGTGAGAGAACGGTTAATAATCCGATGATAGTGCTTGCGGCTTTTCCCTGCTTCAGTTTCAGGAACGCTCAAATGAGGGTGCTCCGCGGCACTTACAATCCTCTTGAATAAATTATTGAACTCACCCAACTTTGCAGAGATAGGAATAGGAGCCTCTATCCCAATATCCTGACTAACCTACAAACAAAAAAAAAGGGTTGGATCAATGGGTCAGTTTAACAGATAAGAGCAATCAATAGCATCACCATTGTCACCCTAGTACCTGACAACAATGATTTAGCAAGGTACACGTACTTACGAAATGGGCAATGATCATTATATATATAATCCAAAACAAGTATATAAGCAACCGAAAAAAATATATATATATATACCCTTGTTGAATCTTGTATTGCAGTCGGATATGGATCTAGATCATCTTTAGCTGCAACGATCAAGCATGGAAACTCATAACCAGTAGATTCCCCATGGCTAGCAACTTCCAGAAGCAATTCTGTGGCTCTCTTCCATGAGGACTCATCAGAACTGGAAATAAAGGACCAACACAAGGACACTTAGGTATAAAAGTGCTGCATCTATAAGGATGCGTTTGATAATAAGTTGGAAAATAAATGAAAACAGTCCTATTCTTTATGAGTTGGAAAAAGAGATGGTGATTTATTGAGATATTCTATTACTTTTTTGGATTTTCCATGGATTCCAATTCTATGTGGATGTAAGAGCATCTCCAATGGAATAACCAAAATTGAATAATCAAAATGACTTTTGATTATCCATTTAGTAAATTGTTAAAGTTAACAATGTAGGCCTGGATATTTTTTCTCAATAACCAAATTTGTGGGGTCCATTATATTGATTGGCCACAAATTAATCAATTTGAATTTTGTTTCAAAAAAAAGGAAGGAAAGATGATTTAAATTTGAAAAGATTCTCTTTTAGCCAATAGAATTAGTGGGTTCCTCATTTTGGTTATTGGTTAAAAAGTTGCTAAAATTTGATTATACCATTGGAGCAGTGTTTTTAGCCAACATTGTTAAAATTGATTATAATTAATATTTTGATTATACCATTAGAGATACCCTAAAGAGGAAAAGATGGAGAACATCTCACCACATCACTCATCTCTTTTTCCAACGTCTTATTGTTAAGAATAGTGAATTACTATTCTCATTAATAGCTTTTAACCAACCCAGGAACCATATGCTTCGACCATCATTGAATGCAGGGCCATTCGTTGAAGATAGAAGTACATTGAACCCATAGGAATTTTTACCACGAAAAAATCAATCATTTTCCAGCTTTTTTATCAAATGGGCCCTAAATGCGTACTAAAGCAAGGGATATGCTGAAACTAATCCTAAGAATTGGGACTCTACAAGGTATAACAGGATGTTTATGTGTGATTAGTGAATTGTACTATTTAGATGTCATAAATGACTAATTCCTACCTCTTATTATCATTTTTCCTTTTAATATATTTCACTCCTCTATCAGCTGATTTAGTACATAAACTCTCAATAATGAAAACTAAGTTTGATACAGTTTTCATATTTGTTGACCTCATTGCCATCTGTAAATCTTGATCTTCCTAAATATATTCAAAAGTGCATATAATATCAGAAGACATTCACAGCATTTTAAATATCAAAATGCAGAGAATGAAATTCAAATCTTTTAACAATTAAAGATCTATGAATTTATTCAATAAAATTATAAATAATCAGTATTAGCAACTGATTAGTATGATATTCAAATCTTTTATTTCTTTTACCTGTCATGGACAAAGATTCCTATGTTACAGGCAGCCAAAGCATCCTTCCTGGACAGCAATTTTTGAACTCCATCTTCTGGTATCTCTCGCAATATAAGAGTTTTCTTTGTTCCCTGTCATACAGCAAATATATACGTAAGTATTTATCGAGCTTGACCGCTTCATTACATATGATAAATAGAAAAGTTTAAACACGAAAAGAAACAGACCAAAAACAGGAGAGGATTTAAACTCGCACATGGGAAGGAAGACTGAAACTGCAGCTTAGAGCCTATGGTGCATTGCATGTGTTTTCATGTTGTCTTTACTTCAAGGAACTATAAAGTAGTTTCAACTTAGCTCTCTAATTTATACTAGAGCTGGACGTGAGCATTATTTTCATCTTTCCTCAATCTTTACATAGAATACCTTCTTTATCCTAGAGTCTTTTTATCAATATCTAAAATCTGCACTTTCTCGGACTACATGCTAAACCATCAAACCAATTGTAACGACCCACATCGATAGTATAATGGGAGGTCCTTGGTTTATATATGGGGGAGTTTCTAAATGACCCACAGCGCACATCCGTAGCGTAATGGGGAGATCCTTGGCTTATATGTGAGTTCAATGAACCTAAAGAATAACGTGGGCTAGCCATTATAGGTGAGAACCCGCGTTGTTATAAATACTATCGATTAGAAACCTAGGTCCTGATATAAACCAAGATAATAGTCCAAAATTACCGCATATTTTAAATTTGTTCAGACCAGCAGACAAACCATTGAGCCACACGGAAAGTGTATCAACAAAAGTTGGCATAAAAATTCTAGGGTTTATGTGAAATAATAAAACTAGGGGCACCTATTCTCATACCCTAGAATATAAAAAGGGGATTTCGCCCTCCCTACGGTAAGCATCCCCATGAAATCCACCGCATTTATTTAAATCACTTAGGCCTCATTTGGATGGAGGGAGGGAGATTAGGCATCACATATTACAACCAAAAATAACATCCCCGTAATTTTGAAGCTTCTGAAATTGCTAGAATTTTGAAATACAAACTGTACCCATTCTGCCAACCTAAATTTTAACTAAAATTCCATGGGATATATTATTAGCTACAGATACTTTTTAGTTTGTCAAACTTGAGAAGTGATTTGCACTCTTGTATTCCAGAGTTTTCTTTATGAAAGGAAATAGTCAGTGGTAGAGTCAAGAGGATTTTATTATAAAAAGACTATAACCAAATATATGCCGCATTACTTGGTAAAGTAAGAATAAATACAACTACAATGAGTCAGCAAAGATTGAGGGTGAGGGACACAAAAAAAATGAGCTTCCACATTAGCAACGATAGGGACAGGAAGAGGTTGAAGTAATTGATGTAGATAGATTCAACATAAGTTAGATTCAATGTAGAGGTGTTTGTCACATATAGTCTGAGCAAAATGTGCACATGAAATTGAACTGAAAGATTTATAGCGTCTACAAAAATCGTCCAATACCTGAGAGAATCTTAGAGATAGGGGTGTGCAGAATTCGGTTGACCGAACCACGAGTGTGTTTCCAAGACCTAATTGAAGTTGTCGGTTGTGGCATTCCACCAATCGAAGACTGAACCGATAGGTGCAGAAACCGTCGGTTTCAGTTTCAATCGGATCGCTCAAGTTTCGTCGTTATGTTGGTCCATGAGTGAGATGTGCAGTAGAAGAGAGAAGTGGAATCTATTAACCATAAACTCATTAACTTGACAAATCTCACCCTCAATCAAAGCATCAAATTCAAATTAATATACATATATATAATAAGGACCAATGGTTTTTGAATCTTGCAAAGGTGTATGGGATAAGAATTGTGTGGTTGAGATTGAAGATATTTTTCTAAAGGTGGATAGTGCCTTCAACCGAGTATGTATACATAGGTATAATAATCATATAAAAATAAGGGTTTGCCTTCATTTACCTAATTGGGGGTTACGAGAATTCCTCCCCAAAATCAATTCAAATCAATTGCTCTTACAAATTACAATCCACTACTAATCTTCACACCTTTGAGACATGGACAAAAAATAGGAAGGCTAGAGTTGTCGTAGTTCACCTTTGACGAGTGAGAGAAACAGCAAATTGATTTTATAATTTCATCGAGGAAGCATAAAATGAGTTTTAGAGAGAGAGATAGTGGCGTGTTAGAGAAGAGCCTTTACTTTAGGGTGTTATTTAATTTTGAATATGAATATAATTAAGCATTATATATACACATATAAATACCCAAAGGTGGTTCGGTTCGGTCTAGGACCAAGTCTGAGGCCTAAACCGCCAACTGAACCAAAGCACTTCAGTTTTCCATTAAGCAAACTGTGGATCGGAACGTGTACACTAAAAACCATCGGTTTTGCCTCAGTTCAGTTTAGTTTTTCGGTATAGTCGGTTTTCTGCACACCCCCTAGTTAGGGAAGTAAAAGTGAACAAGTTTGAGATTTGAGCCCAGCACAACAGAGATGGAGACGGGGTTTTGGGGGGGTGGGGGGGACTGTCAGTTGCGAACTAACGGTGCTGACGACAACATACATGTGGTGGTGTTAGGTTGGATCAGAGAATGGAAGGTTATTTCAAAGGCTCCTTAGAGAAACTATGGATTCAAATAAAGCTACTCATAAATATGCCAAATCTCACACCAGTTAAGTTAGTTTTGTTCTTGACATATAATAATTACATTAAAATCGAATTTTCTTTGTGAGAAAGTCAAGTAGCGACTTTTGATTTGGGACAAAGGGAGAATATGCAGTGAATCATGTACTATACAAGTAGAAAATAACCACATATGCTACCACTTACTTTTGTCTGATCAACAACATTAACAGCATAATTCTCCTTCGTGGTTGAAATGTAGACATCAGAGAAAGGCCTGCAATTTGAATAAGCAACAAAACAATGGTGTAAGACTAGAGTTGATTAGGAATAAAATAACCAAAAAAATTCAGGTCTATAAATTGAGTAGACATACAACTTCGTCAAATATAGAACCAGAGATACACCTTTCAATAAAGGAATTCAGCAATGCAGACTTTCCAGCCTCTTTAGGCCCGAAAACAAAGCACTGGAAAACGTTTCTATCTGATTGTCGCTTTTTGCAATTTAAACGCCTTCTTCTAGTGATGCGGATAGCAGAAGAAGGATTGCCAGTGAATCCAATGTATATCAGGTTCTCAATGCTACGAATTGGGTCTAGAAGTGTCATAAGAGCCCACTGCAGTGAACCACATATTTGCCATAAAATCAAAAGATATGATGCTAGGAAAACTCAGATATATGTGCATATGTGTGTGTACATATCTACAGCGACAAACATGCTTAAAAGCATTATATGATTGTTTTGCCAGACAATTTTTTTAATACTAAACAGTAAGAGAGAATTTGGTTTGTTACTGCCCAAGAAATTAAGTAGTTAGAGAAGAGAAGTCTCCACAGGAAGTAAGAATTGTTTAAGTTGTCAATTTCAACCATCTCTCTACACTGAAACATTTGCTTTTTGGAAGCAGCAGTGTTCTAAAAATACTTGCCTAGGTAGGCGCTAGGTGGCCGCCTAATCTGGCGAGGTGGCGATTCGGTAAGACTGTTTTTCACTCCTTTTTGTTTAAGAATTTTGGTTTACCATGTTTGAATTATGAAAAATATTCGTTGAATGAACTCTTATTAATGTCCTTTTTAGAAGTAAAGGTAAGACTTTTGTAATAAGACTTCCGCCTAGCACTTTTTTCCTAAAACAAAACTCCATACAAATAAAAGATGGGAGTCAACCATCCTTCGAATTTGAGTGTGGGAGCTAAAGATTAAATCTCTGATCAATCTCCAAACCACTATGAAATACTCTCTCCGTCTCAAAAAGATAGTCCCACTTCCCTTTTTGGTATGTCCAAAAATGATAGTCCCGTTTCCTTTTTGTCACATAATCAACGTACCAAATTTTACAATAGATAATAAGTTGTATTCTTAACCACTGATTAGGTTGAAATTAGTGTTTCCTTAATAAATACCGAAGTCAACATGGGACTACCAATTTCAAACGGAAGAGCAAACAAAGAATAGCTCCTGCAAAACTTATTTTCTTGCAAATATAACCAATAATTGAACGAATGATGGAAGAGAGAGGGAGTATCACATATATGTTAGTTAATGTTATTGCCTGTCATATGTCAAGTTGAACAGCACAACTTCATTAAAATAATGGTCCTAATAATGAGATTGCATGTTATTTATCAGGAAAGAAAAAAAAAAAGAATGAACTCACATGTGAGGGAGTTCATACCTCTGACAAAAACCCATCTAATGAGAGCCCTCCCAAGGCAGTTTTCTCTGCAGAATCCACGTACGGAGCTTCACTCCAAGGACTGATTCAAAAAATTAATGGTTTATGAAACATAAATGCACAACAAAATACAAGTAATTCAACATATTTTAGAGAGAAAAAAAAATTATATCAAGTTCTTTCGTACCAATATGCAATGTGTGTCGACCTGGTCTGTTCCAAAATTTTTCAGGAGTTCTTTGTTTTGACATACTGTAACTGAAGTTTATCATAGTATTGTAGTAGAGGTGCACTAAGATTAAGTGAATGTTTAGGCTTGCTCTGCCTCCTTAGGGAAGAAATTCTCTCAAAAATATTTATAAAAGGAACAACATTCATTAATGACCTCTAAAGTGGAAGTAAGTTTAAAAGTAAAATTGAGAAATTACATGGGTGTCGTATCACAATTAACGACATTGAAGAAAAATACACTACCTCTCAGGAGCAGTAGAAAAGAGATCCTCAAGCTCGGTTAATTGAAGGGCACCATCCTGGTAAGAATCAGAACCATACTATCAGATTCTTTTGAGAAATTTAGGGCAGCGATTAGGAAGAAAATGTTTAGTGGAGCAAAGTCTGCACTGAAATTGCCAAGTGCCGATAAGAATTAAATTAGACTTAACACCATCATTGGAAGTTGAACATCCATACCATGATTACATGATGAAGAAGAAAAGTAAAGCCATGCACATATTTGATATCTTAATAACATATCAGATCTATATTTGAGATCCAAGAATTTGGAAAGGAAAAACTAGAACATACACCATCAATGTCAAACGCGGAAAAGATTCCTTTGAGAAATTCCACCGCTTCATTTGTCAGCTCCACACTCTACACGTATGAAAACTAAGCATTAGCATTTTCGAAGAGGACATAATGTATTCACATGAACATAGCTCATGATCAGGCCTGGGAATTTTGACACAGCCAGCTAGAATGTATACTTGAGAAGAAGGAACAAAGAATTAAGAATGGTAATAGTTGAATGTATAAAGAACAGAAAATTTAAGCTCTGTCACTTGACAAAAAGGGTGGGAATTTTAGGGGTAAAACACTGATCCAACTTTAAACTAGTCTTGAGCACAGTGTAGGTCAGTATCCTGAAATGTACACCAAATCAAGGGCCAACTAAATGTAGAAAGATGGTTCACCTTCTCAGTAATAAGCTTGGTCTGGCACAATTGTGTGGCTATTATTTCAGGTACATCAAACAAGCAATATAGGAAATCTTTCACCCATTGAAATTAAACTTTAAGCCTTAATGAGCCTCGAACTTAATGGATTCCATATTTTTAAATTTCATGAGGAAAAAATAAAATAGAAAAGGATTTCTTACATTACACATAAAATACAGCAAATTCGTAGAGTAGAATCACTAGTTGTTTGCTTTGAACCTTGCTGAGTAACCAAGAACAACAGCCAAGCTCAGTCCTTGGACCAACATCATTCAGAACAAAATAGTATCCAAGGCATTAGTAACATTGTGTTTGCTTTCACCTCTGAAGTCTGAATCTGAACATAATCAAATATAGGGGCGAAGAGTGCTTTTGTTTTTCAAGAACTTAGTTTTAGCAAGCATCCATTAAAACCTTCAACGACCAAAATCTTTTTTTTTTTTTAATATATCCGTGGGTATCTAGGCCCCACCCCAAATAATCCCACGAGGCTCTGGCACTTATCGACCGGGAGGCACCCCAGTCGCCCCAACCATCTTGACACAGTGGGGAATCAAACCTGAGATCATGCGCCTAACCACACAATCTCAAGTACGCCCTTACCGCTGAGGCAACCCACTGGGGACTCAACGACCATCAATTCAATGTTCCCTTCTCCTTCTCCCATTTTGGCCATTAAACATGGCAGAGTCTGGCATGTGCTAGTCACATGATAAATTACCAAAACTAGGGGTTGACCCATCTTATTCAATTACCAAAACCCTACGGTTTGTGTTTGCAGTGCCATTGCGCTACTGCACTCTATTTTTATTACTACACAACATTATCGATCATACCTACATTTTGAAAGGATGCACAACCAATAATAGCAACTTAAACAGTCAAGGCACAACAAGCAAAACAAGTCTGAAAAGAAAATTGATACAATTGATACGTAAAGGAAAGGAAAGTCCTGTCGAGGATTAAGCGAAACAAGATTTTCATCTCTAACCCCAATAACTGCACTGCATGGAACATCTTAGAAGTACTTGAGATGAATTACTTGCATGGAACAATCGAGGACAGCATTGCTTGTGTGCCAACAACTTAGCACCATGTTAAAAATATGTAAATGTGAAAAACACAATTTTATACCGGTGAAACAGTAGACAAAAATAGAATTCAATTCCTTATACTGAATAAAAACAATTGTACAAATTTGACATAACTGTACATTGCTATTTGACCAGAACAATAGATAACAAAATTCTAATCCAATTCCTACATCCTTTTTATATGACATTTGTTGCCAAATGCCAGAGAATTCCAGAGTGTGTTTAAAAGATACACCATAATGATCAACAACGTTTACATTGAAAAAAAAAATTACCTGATCAGGCTTTTGCTTAATTGGAGATGGAAGCTGATCATCACTGAGCCTGACTTCATTATTGTACCCAAATTTCCTAAGGACGGTCCATGTAGTCTCTAGACGGCCTTTTTCTATGAATATTGAATGGAGGAAGAGGAATCCAGCCAAAGTAAGACCAAGATCATTAACACCTTCAGGCAATTTTTCTTGAACAACCCTTTTAACCCCAACTATTTCAGAAGGCTGTAACGGAGAATTGAAACATCTCACCTGTTTTTATTATTACTAAAAATTTTCAGATCCCAACACTATATAAATAACCGCATGCAATCAGATTCTCCATGAAGAAGAAGAAGAATAAATTTGATTATTAGAAATCAAGAAATATATTGGTAAAGCAAATGAAAACAAGAAAGGAAACCTGAAAATCATTTAACTCCGCATCACTGAGGGCACCATCCCGGTCATGATCACATAGAATAAATATCCGTTTTAAAGCCCTCACGCATAGAGGCTTCAAAGTTTGGGCTTCCTGATCAAATAGTGGAGCTGTCGGATGAAGCACAGCATTTTTTGCATAGTAGAAAACCCCAACGATCTGTAAAACATAGAAAGTTTAGAAATTTTTATTGTCACACCAAATATTAAAGTCTCACGTACTAGAGATTGTGAATATACCGAAACAAATGTCATACAGTGCATCTGTTATTTAGACTTCAGAGTGCTCACTATTAAACATTAAACTCTTACTCTACAAAGTTCTTACAAGAATGGAAATGAACACAGAACGCACAATGCTGTTTTCATGATTTTGTTTTCACAATTATCGATGTTATTAAGCGTCATAGAGCAGAAGGTTTATAAACAAAGCCGTTATACTAACCAAACAGCCAACAAGTAAAGAATGCTAATTCCACATGGACCACATCGACTTCGATTCCTGAACAATCCACACCAGTTCTGCTTCTATTGTAATAAAATATTCCCTTCTATGTGGAAAAGGTCCGTATCAATAATTATGATTTTACGTGTGGGAAATTCCTCAATATCTTATTCATTCGCAACAAAATATTTTCATCGTGCGTCAGCTAAAAAAAAAAACCTTTTTGGGGTTGAGGTACTATTTCACCAATCGAGTCCCAGGTATCTAACATATTCATACAAGAATTTCAGAGTTAGTATTAGCTGTTCATTTTTATAGAAAGAAATTGATAATTTTGAATGAATTCCAGGTTGCACGACGTAACTATACAAATCGCTTTCACTATTAAAAAATAAACCTAATCACTCCCATGAACAACAAAAAGGCATCTCGTCTTACCTGAATACGTTTCAAGGCTGAGCACTCGATACAAGTTTCGACCTCCTGAAATTGTTGTATAATAGGTGACATCTCCTGCTCCAGAATAGTTGGATGCCGTTCATCCCTCAAATCAAGCTTGCAACCCACCACTAAAACTGGAACCTTTACCTGCTCCATTATATATATTCTACAAGATTAATAATAACAAAAACGAGGCGTACTCAAAAAAAAATTTATAAAAGTTATATGTATATATATTAAAAACATTATATTTTATATTTACAATAAATAGCAGGATGTATTTTGACTATAAACTAAATGCACCACTCCCTTTATCTCAAATTTAAGAGTCACATTTAAGTTCATACTTTTTAAGTAAACATTAATTTCGACATAATAAGTGCTTCAAAGTTATAATTTATTTTCTATTGTTGGTTCATCGATTATGCCCCAAAAGCGAAATGAAAATTTTGAACTTGAGATGTCCTGAAAAGAATGAAAAGTGATGCTCCAAATTTGAGACAGGGTGAGTGCTTTTTAGCTTCGCGTATAGTACTGCGACACTACATAATCCTATTTTTTAAGGTATGTGATGATGCAATAACTTTAGGTTATTAATAAACAATTGTTTGCACGATTGATCAAAAAAATAATAAACAATCGTGTGCACACGACACCAAAAATTTGGAATCTTTTCTGTTTGTACCCTCTCAATCAAATTACTGCATATGCGCCTGACAAAAACAAGGTAGAAAGAAGCTAAAGCTCTAATAGCACAATGAGGAGACCAAAATATCGACCAAGAGGTTGTTACTTGGCACTTCAAGAACTTTTCTCTTGGTATTGTTGATATATTAAAAGCAACATGTTGCTATCAAAAGCAATGAAAGCAACTTCAATCCACTTGAAAACCATGGATTTCATATACAAACCTCTAATCGTCGAAGTTCAGGAAGCCAAAAAGTACCCAATCGATCAAGAGTTGAAGGCTGATCGCACGCATAAGTAAGCACAACTACATCAGCTCGCTGTAGTTCTTCAGCCAGTTCACCTCTTCTCTCCAAGCTGAATAGAAATGAATGCAACGTCATACAAAAGTGCCCACATTTGAACTGAGAAAATGAAATGGTAAAAAGAAAGAACAATTCTAGCTAGACACAGAAAAAGTCCACAAATTGAAACCGCAAAGTTAAACCCAAATACCTTATATATATAGACAATCAATGGCGTATCTAGAAATGTTGGTTAGTGGGGTGGGGAAAAAAAAGGCAACCTTTTTATGAGGTTCGTATGTACTAGACACATTTTGACCATTGGATATTGGCGATTTTTGTTTTAAAAAATTTGTCTACAGTGACTGAAAAATATTATGAACTACTCAAAGTTTGTCTATAACATGAAAAATATGTCCTAGGCATGCATGAGTATGAATCCTACTGTATACACAAAAAAATTGCCTATAAATGCGGAGTGCCGTTGGCATAGGTTATACCTAGTAGAAATATAATTTGACCGAGCAATGACACTTATCAATATACACACAAAACCAATTTACATGAAAATTTATTATAATAGGCCCACACATTTAGCCAAGTGAACAGACATGTAGCAGAGCAACGTGAACTGTAATATAGGTAATTATAGAAAATTCCATTGAGAAAACAGCTCAAATATATCTTACACATTTATGATGACAGATAGATATATAAAGAGAATTAGGTTCTAAAGAGGGATTACCTCTCTTTAATAAAAATAAAGGATGTCCATTTGAAAGGGTACATAGATGAATATTTCCATGAAAATTTGTAGAGATGATTATGATGAGCAGATCACGTCCACCCAAGTTCTCGAAATATTCAATCTAGAAGTTTAGCTTGATATATATACACACGCAGGACTTTCTATTAGCCTAACTACTCACTCCTAGATCTTGCGGCTGCCCAAAGCACATGGGGATATGAGATGTCTGTCTAGTTCTCATTGGAAAGGAATCAGTCGGGTTGTCAAATTATGAAATTACCCTTAACCTTTCAAAACCCCTATATGACGATATATATATATACACCATATAAAGTGTGAGCAGGACTTTTCATAGGTCTACAAAATTATGAAATTGCCCTCGGCCCTTCGAACATGACAACATGTGCTCGTTTGGTTTAAGTTTTTGCTCATTACAGAGGCCAAAACGGTAATTTCACAAAGGAAGTTCGAGCCCCGTCAACTTATGATATAATCTCTTGACATGAACTATAACAAACTTCTAGCATGAGTTTACCATGTTATGATTTCAGGAACCAACAAAAACTTGAACCAATCGAGCAATAGACTACATGCTTGAACCCATGACCTTAAACAAAAATAAAACACATTACTACCGCTTGACCAAATATCATCTAACATACTTATTTTGTTTTAAAAAATCTACACATAATATCAAATTTTAGGCAATTGCAAACGCGTGGAATACATTTTAGTTATATAAAGGATAATCTAGTATTCCACAAAAAAACAAAAACTTGAATCAATCTAGTGGTAACGCAAGGACTTAAACCGTGACATTAAACCTAAAAATCTAAATAGGTCGACCAAATATCATTTACCATGTTTTTTGCTTTAAAAATCTACAAATAATATCAATTTTAGGTATCATATTGCACACGCAAAGAATATTTACATAATGTCAATTACAGAATATGTTTCCAAGCTAGTATATATATATTATTTTTGAATGTTTGATCGTGCCTTTAGCACGGTTTACAACCTCGTATATACACATAATGTCAATTTTAGGCACCATACTGCACACGTGACGAATATATGCATCAAGTCAATTTTAGGTATCATATTGCACACGCGTATAGAATACGTTTCTAAGCGAGTATATATATTCTTTTTGAATGTTTGATAGTGACTTTAGCACAGATTACGACCTCGTGTGTGTGCATATGTATAATATCGAGAGAGGGGAAGGAGAGGTGGAAACCTTGAAGAAGTATCTATTATCGTAATAGGGACTCGATCAGCGAAAGTATCAAGGGGCAACTTGGTAGGCGGCATCAATGGAGGAGCATTGGTCGGAAATTTGTCGACTGCAGCCGTCACAATCAAACTCGTCTTTCCTGTACCACGGTCGCCGGCGACGACAATCCGAACGCCACCGGATTTCGCCATGGTAGCAGAACCACCGCGCGCCATTTACTAATCCAGGACAACTATTAAACCCCACCCCTGCGGAAAAGGGAAAATATATTTAATTTTAGGGCGTATCGGATTCAAAATTTAAAAGATTTTAATTGATTTTTTAAAATTTACAAATCTAAATTTAAATCTTTATAGATTCTTGACATATTTTAATGTATGAATTTTTTTAGATTTATGTAGATTTTAATAAGTTTATAGATTTTTGCATATTTTAATAAATATATTAAAAAAATTAAAAATTAAAAGTCAAATAATAAAATAAATTAATTACGAGTTTAAAGTAATATTATCAAAAATATAAAGATAATTAACAAATTACATTATAAAAATTTATACTACTTCATTTTTAGCATCATTATGATTATCATAATAACCCTCTTAATTCTCATCGTTGTCCTCTTAATTTTCATTCTCATTATTTTGTGACCACTTATTAATAAAAAAATTCAGGGCGACAAATTTTATGATTTTCTTACAATTATTAATTGAATTTTACACTCGATATTATGTTTTGTTTATATGTTATTATTTTTTTCATTCTAATTATTCAATTGTTAGTATATACTTACTCATTAATGGACTTAATAACATTGTCAAGCACTACAATCACGTGCAACGCACGTACACAAAAACTAATTACTCCCTCCATCTCGTAAAGATAATCCATGATTTCTTTTTTATCCGTCCTAAATTATAGTCCACTTTCCATATTTAAAAATATATATTCTAAATATACCCTTTTTATTGAAGTAAGTAGTATGGGGTAAAGCTAAAAAAAAAAAAAATTAATGTTCTAAATAGCTTTCCAAATTCCCATCCAATGTGAACATCCAATGTTGATTCTAATGAGTTAAATTTCCCAAATTAATGTAATGGATATTTAAATAAAAATAAATTAGTTAGTTTATTAAATAGGGATAAATTAGGCAAAGACGGTGTAAATTTAAATTTTCAATTACACTAATTGATGTTTTCTTAATCTGTGTGAAAATAAATAGTGGACTATCTTTGTGGGACGGAGGGAGTATAATAAAAAAAAATCAAAAGATAAATAATAAAAGAATTTTGATTACAACTTTAAAATAATAAGCAAAATTTTTAATTCGCATCAAATGGTTCAAATCAAGTCTAAAATCCCAATGGATTATGTTTTTTTGCCCTCCCTGTTTGATTTTCATTTTTTGTCTAAAAAATTCATAAAATGGAAGAAAAAAAATTAAGGAGGCAACATTTCTATAGTTTCAGAAGAATATGATTAATTGGGTAATTAAAACATTGAAAGTAACAGTATATAAATAAAAAAAAATGCTTTAGATAGAGTGAATAAATTAAAAAGATTTAAGTAGATTATAGAGACGAATAAAAAATAATACATAAGGTTTGAGAAAATAAGAGGTTTTAGTTAGAGAGAATGGAGTATAATGGTTTAATAGATTATAGAGATAAAAAGAAATAATACAGGGTTTAGAGAAAGATGGAAAAGAAATCCAAATCTTTCGCTTGATGAAAAGATTTGTTGGTGAATTTGTTATTCATAAAAACACTCTCAAATCCATCAAAATATATCTACTTATAAAAAAAATTAAAATTTTATTGAGTTTTGAATACTATAAGATTTTAAAAGACTATTTTGAATCATAATTGAATACCACAAGATTTTAAAATATTTTTTAAAATCCTAATTGAATACCATAAGATTTTAAAAGACTTTATAAAATCTCAATTTAATACCCATAGACTTTCAAAATCCAAAAAAAATCCTATAAAATCTAAATTGAATACAAACCCAACCCCCCCCCCCCCCCCCTCCTATATAAATTAGAAAAATATATTTAATTTTAGCTTAAGATAGGTTTGACTACAGTGAAACATAACCTAATTGAGAATTCGCTAAGTTGTACTTTTTGCAATCATAATTATTATATATTTCAAAGTAGTTTTAACTAAACTAAATGATATGGTTCATATTTTTTAGAGATAATGGGTTATAAGGTCTCACTCCGTAATGTTTTATAATTCTAAGGACAAACTCATGTTTAATAAAGAGAAGTAGCATTAATTTCATAATTTAGTTTTACAATAAAAACACTTTTCATAATATTAATTTATTTTAAGAAAAATGATAAATATTGATGAATAAATATATGCATAATATAAACATCTCTTAAACGAACAGTAATATCTCTCCTACATAAATACACCATCAAAATGTTCTCTCTATAATTCTTTACACAATCAAAATTTACTCTCAAGAATTCTCTACATGGTCGCTTCATTCTTCGTCAAGGTACGGATTTGATGGTTTATACTAGTAGGCACGTAGAACTTTCCACTCTGCTATCTCCTTATATAATGGAGATGCCTAACTCTAGACAATTCTGACAATCGACTAACTTTTCTAACAACACTGTTCAAAAAGTAAAACACTATTCAAAAAGTTAATGAATAGTAGCATTATTTAAAAAGTTAATGAATATTAGTTCTACTATTCATCAAAAGTTACATAAAGTAATTATACAATAATTATATAGTGACTCTTTAATTTTTGTCCGAAAACAGCTGTCTACTGTCTGCGAACATCTTTATTCGGGATTCCTCCACCACCTTCAAGAACCTGTACACCTGTCGTGTGCTGGATTAGTTATGCAGTCGGTCAGTAGGTGACAAATTATTTGACGTCATGGATGACGTTTTTCTTCTAACCCTCCATTTGGTTAATGAGGTTAACTTATCCTATGGAGTCCAATGACAAGCTATCAATAGGACTTAAATTTGAGCCAAAAGCATTGCTTTGGATTTGATTCTCCAATTCATCGGCCTCATCAATAGATCATATGGAACATCTAAATGATTTTTATCCTTTAGATTTTTCAAAAAGGTTTTCACCTCAAGTATTTGTTCATAGGAGACTTGATAAGTAGAGTTTAAATCAGTTATAAAAAGTCTCCTTCCATCCGTTACCATGGTTTTGTAATAATTAGGATACGGATGAACCGTTGGATACAGTTGTTTGCCTGTTGTAGAAATATGTATTAAATTTCTTAAAAAATAATTTCGAATATTAATTTTGTTTATAGGGGTTCTGGAATACATATCGTTTTCAAACCATTGGTATTCTGATTGCTCTGTGGCTCGGAGCTCCCATATTTGGTATGGCTGGTAGAATTTTTCTCTAAACCGCCATCTAATAGAACTTGTAATATGAAAATATAACATTATATTATATTTATGTTTACGTACCACATGATAGATCATGAATTTGATCATCATAGGTAACTTAGTAAGATTACAAGAAAGACTACTGGGGAACATAATGTGGTTCTCAAGTCCCCAATCAATTGTTTCAGCATTCCAAAGATCATCTTCTGCATAAAGATGAATTTTTGGAATTACTTCATGATCATTTAAATTTTGACCATATTAATTCAAAAGACTTTTTATCTTTGAATTTTGGTCTTTAATTTTTTGAAGAATTTTTATTTGAAATAAAGGTCTCGAGAGAAGGAGTCTTGCCTTCTCATAAAGACAAATTCTTCTAATAGTATAGAAAATATTATCCGAAAATTCATTTTCTAATAATTCTGCAAAAGAAAGAAAAGTATTTACTTGTTCAATAGAATCGTAAGAAAGCTCAGTTTCATAATTCATTTGTTTTAGAATTTTGAAACCAAGAGTTTTAAAATTCTCAAGATGTTGAATTAGTTCTTTAAAGGTTCTTATTTGTTCAAAAATCCTTTCACAAAGTTTGCTCATATTTACGCGAAACTCTTTTTTGTTCCCGAAAATTTGAGCTTTCCAAACCTTATTTAAAGGTTCATAAATTTCTAGGGGTATTCCCGGATTATAAAAATCTTTTATTCCTTCAACATTGGAAATTTTTTGTTCCCTTATTGTTAAACCAGAAAACTGTTGTACTAAATTGGGAAAATAATGTGCAGGGGTGGACTGTCTTGTCCATTCATCCCATACTGCCATTCCTTGGGGCAAATTTAGATATTTTTGATAAGTGGCGCCAGAGAAATTCAATACTTGAGTTTGGCATTCAAACCAATTATTGTTGATGCTTGGTTGGCGTCCTTTAAATACAACATACACCGGTCGTGCTTCGAGCGGTGGATTTATGCTCACAGTTCCTTGGCTAGGCTGTGAGGGTGATCCGGATGCAGTGTGCTTTGCCTTTTTAGCAATAAAAATCCATCATTCATTTTCAATTTTGTTTTTCCCCTTGTTAGAGTCTGCCATTACTGTAAAAGAAAATAATATTAGTCCACTGTATTAATGATCTTCAATAAAGTTCCTTCTAAGATAATCTGCAAGAAAATTATTAGTACTCTTTAAATGTTCAACTTCAAAAGTATATAGAGCGATTTGATTATACCATTTCAATCTCCTACCTTTAAGAATATTTCTTTTGTTAATAAAGAAATCTTTAACCGCTTGATTATCAGTTCTAATAATAAAATCTTCTGGGGCTAAGAAGATATGAAAATTTTTAATTGCTAATAATTCTTTTTCAAATATAATATATTTTATTTCATTCGGTTTAAATTTTCCTGAATTATAACCACATATTAATTCTTGTTTTTGCAGATTTTTTGATATCGGAGTTTTTCTAGCTCGTATACCAAGATTATTAGACTCAGTTTTTGTCCAAAGCTTTGCTGGAATTGCTTTAAGGACACAACCTCAACATAATTCAGAAGCATCTGTTTCAAGAATTAATTTATTTCCTTGTTATGGGAAATAAACTTTTGGACAATTAGCAAGAATATCATTTTTTATGTTTCTTACTAAAGTTGTATCTTTATTTGTCCAAATAAATTCATCACTTTTCTTAAGTTTTTCAAGAAGAGGTAATTCTTTTTGAGATAATCCTTGTATGAAATTTCTTCCATAATTAAGGATTCCTAAAAAACTTTGTAATTATTTTTTATCTTGTATATTTTCATCAAAATCTCTGATTTTAGAGATTATATGATCTTGTAATTTTAAACCGTCTTGATTTAAAATTATTCCAAGAAAATCAATTTCTGTTTTTTCTATTTCTATTTTCTTTGGAGATAATACTATTTCATGTTTTTGGAATTTACTGCTTAATATTTTTAAATATTTTTTATGTTCTTCTAATGTATTGAAAAATACTAAAATATCATCGATATAGACGACACAGAAATCCTTAAGGTCTTTAAAGATCCCGTTCATCCATCGTTGGAATACTTGTGGTGCTATGTTTAGTCCAAAAGGCATAACATTCCATTGATAATGTCCTCTTGGAGTGCTAAAGGCTGTTAGGGATTTTGATTCTTCAGTTAGTTTTAACTGCCAAAATCCTGATTTACAATCGAATTTACTAAAGATCTTTTTACCTTTAGTTTGATTAATCAAAACATCCTTTTTTGGGATAAAATAACCATCAAATACTAATTGTTCATTTAATCTTTTATAATTTATTACCATTCTTGCTTTTCCTCTTTTTATTTCACTATGATTTCGTACCATGAATGCCGGACTAGAGTGTGGACTTACTATTTCTTCAATAAGTTTTGTATCTAGTAATTCTTTGATTTGGTTATCAAATTCATCTATATCTTTTCTAGTATAAATCATTGGTTTTATTCTTATAATTACATTTGGGTCACTTAATTTAAGTTGACAATATCTAGGACTTTTATCCCATAATTTTAGTGGGTTTTCACTAAAATTTTCCTTTAAAATCTCATAAAGCCAATGAGTTTCTTCTAATACTTTTATTGTAGGAGTCATTTCTCCTTTTTTAACTGGTGAAAATTCACGATCACATTTGTATTTATGTTGTTGTAAAAGTGGAATTTATATCATTTCTTTATTTAATGTTAATCCAAGTGTTCCATTATTTATGGTCATTGGTAAATATTTTGAAATAAAATTATTTCCTAAAATAATATCTCCATGCATTTCAGGGAAACATAAAATTTTTGGAATAATAAATTTCTTTTCATTAAACCAAATTGCTACTCTCTTTGTTTTTAAAGAGATAAAATTTTAAGTACCGTTTATACCCGTAACAGAAATCGGATTCTTCATTTTTATCCGTTTTTCTGGTGATAATGCATTTGGTCTACAAGAACATATTGTTGCTCCAGTATCTATTAACGTACATAGACTATATTGTTTATAGCCTGCAAAATTCAAATATCCCAAAACATAGGTATATCTTTTCTTTCCATGACTTGGCGAAAATATTACTTCTTCTTTTCCTAGTTTGAAATGATATATTTGGCTTGATTTACTAGTTTCATTTTTACTAGTAGTTCCTGGTAATATTGGAATTTTTAAGAAATTATTTCTTTGACTACTCTCCCCTTTTTCAAAATTAATTGATTTATTTGGTGCTTCCAAAGATGGTTTCGGAAAGTTTTGTTGCCATTGTGAATTTTTACTAGTACTTCTAAAATAAACATTATTGCCTGAAACTTGTAATTCAACATAATTCTATTGTTTTTCAGGTTCTTCGTCTACTACCGTAGGTAAAATCCATTCTCGAGGAATTTCGAGATCTCGCCAATTCATCAATCTTGGTTGAATTGCTGAATCGAAAGGACGAGGCTCAAATATTTCTATAACATTTTTATCCAAAAAATGTGTTGTAGTTATTGGGAGTCTTGTTAACTCATGTATTGTTTTCCAATGTATAGAAAGATTGGAAGATGTATTTTTCATTCCAATTCCTTTGTTTGTATTTTTATTTTAACAGAATCCTCTATATTTGGGTATGTTATTGATATGAAGAAATTTGGTTTTATGTTAAACCAAATAATTCCATTTACTAGATTTGATTGTACTCCTCCAATTATTGCATTTAGAGGGTTTACAAATCTTTTATCCAAAACTAAAACTGCTACTGGAGTATCATTCCTTGTCTAAATAGAGCTGTAATACATATTTGAATTAATCCAATATGGACATATCTAATTTCTGGATGTTTTTTCCTCCATCTAGCAATTTTCCTTTTATCGAACAGTGTGATTTCAGTTGTTCCTTTATCTGTACTTTGAGCCGTAGTATTTTCACTAAATTGCTCAAATATTCTTGTAGAAAATATTTTAAATTTTGATAATTTATAAATATCTTTTTTTTAACCATTTGACGAGTTTTTTCTAATTGTTCTAATTGTTCGTTGGTAACAATTAATTCTTCACCAACAACATCTTTTAGCGTTAATGATTGTAACTCATTTTCATTATTTTGTTGTATTTCAATGGTGTTCATCATAAATACTACTTCATCATCTAAACTTTCTAATTTAGATTCCATTTCATAAAGAATTTGATCATTTTCTGAATATTCTTCTAATTCACATCCGTAACATACTTCTAATTCTTGTTCTTCAAGAAATTTTATTATTTTCTTTGCACTTTTTCCCTTTTTAAGGCATTCTGGTGCAATATGACCTTCTTCGTTACAGATGTAACATCTACATTTTTTCTTTGTATTTGGTTTATTTTTATTTTTATTAAAAAATCTTTTTTTTCTAATATATTCCTTGGTTTTGGAAAAAGGTATTTTCTTTTTCCAAGATTTCCATTTAAATCTTTTTTTTCCTTTTTGAGAGAAAATTGGCCCACAACCAACTTTCCAATTTTCTTTTAATATTTTGTCACAACATTTTTGGCCAGATTTACTATTAAAAATTTGATTTTTCTTCATTTGCTTTTTGGCTTTAATTTCAGTACATTTTTCTTGTATAATTCTTAGCACATAATTTATTCTAAAACCAAGTGTATCAGTTTTATCAACTTTCTTTAGCCATTCAGGATAACCTTTTATGGCTAATTCATCCCATGGATTTGGGAGTTTATGAAAAAATTGTTTCAGCCAATATTGATTATTTGGTGGATCTAATTTAAAGTAATATTTTTTGAAAAGATATACAAAATCTTTAAATTGACAAATATTACATAATTCAAGTTTTGATAATATGTAATATGCATCTTCTTGGATTTGGGTTTCTCCCGTACTTCCAATTAGATTTTCTTTAATTATTTTAACAAAATCATTTAAGATTTCATCAAAAGTCTTAAAATTTTGGAGTAAAGCGGCTTTTTGGTGTTTTCCAATTTCAGATTTTTCCTATTGTTGTAACCACTACAAAACATCTCCTTGGAGAGTTGTAGCTACATAATCTAAGAACTTTTTTTTAGTCCATACTTTTCCATAATTAGTAATTAAGATGGACAGTGATTCTGCCCAATCATTAATTGTTTGTTCTTGATCTTTAAAAGGGACATTCCTTAAATAAAGATATGTGTCATGTTGTGCAACTGCTTGTTTATTTAAATCATCTCTTTTAAGAAAATAAGGACTTGGTTCTTCCTCTTTTTTAGTCCACTAGTTGAAGTTTCTGTTGTTTTAACGAAATATTCTTTATCCGTGACAGGATTTTGCATGAATTCTTGAAATTCTTCCCAGTTAGAGAATTCCTTTAAAGGTTCTTCTGCCTTTCTTTTTCCTTTATCTTCTTTTTCATCATCACTTATAGTGTTTACTATGTGAGATGGATCTTGATCTTCTTCATCAGATGAATATTGATTTATTTCATACTGAAAATGTTTTAATAATTTTTCGTGTTCCAAATACGTAGTTTGTATTTGTTCTATTATTTTATTTCTTTCAAAAATATTTAAATTTAGGTCTTTATATAATTCTCGCTAATAATCTAGAATTTCTTTTACATTTATAAATTCTGTATAATTAAACTTTTCTGTTTGAAAAGTATTTATTTCTTCAGTTCCATAGTATAGTCTAGGAGTTTGGTTGCTTCCTGAACTATTCATACCATCTAAAGAGTTTAAAATATCCGCTATATTTTCATCACATTTCAAATTTAGTTTATTTTCCATATTTAGTTGATGTTCTAGGTTCAAAAGTTTGTTTTCTACAAACATTTGATATTTTTAATTTTTGAGATTCATAGGTTCGATTTTCTTAATCTAACCTATCATAAGGTCTGTCATATTATTTAAAGCAGCACATACATTACTTATATTTTCAAACTATTTATTAATATGCACATAATGATTATACATAGTTTCTTCTTTACCTATTACAGGAGCTATGCATTATAAGTCAATACTGTACGTTTGTTCTTCCATTAATGTTTTCAAGGGTACATAAGACTTCCTATTACTGTTGTTTCAGGTGCCTAAAACTAGTTTCCTTAATAGCCTGATTGCCACAACAAAGGCTTAAAACAGCTTGATGGAAAATATAGGCTTTGAAACGTAATAGGTGTATGGATTTTATGAAAACACCCAAGGAAAAACAAAGATACAATCTAAACTTAAAATTAAAATACCATAAATTAAAATAGAAAAATAAAGATAGATATACTTACATAATAATTAAGATGAAACAAAAGCGAAATCTTGGTTCTGATACCAGTTACACAGATGCGGAATAGATAATTAAAATTTTTATTTATTGATATAGAGGAAGTAGTTACACAGAGTTTTTTAGAAAGGAGAAGAAAATTTTTACATTACAGATGAAAGACGATGATCACAAAACCTTACAACCATCTCCTTATATAATGGAGATTCTCAACAACAACCGACTAAATAATACTATTCAAAAAGTAAAACACTATTACAATACTATTCAAAAAGTAGAATTCTGATGGTTTTTTATGTTACATTTAGTGATTTTTTACTCTATTTTTATTGCGTTGAAATTGTTTGAATAGTGCCTTTAATTTGTTGATGAACATGTTGTGCTAAAACTGTTTTAACATGCACCTTTAATTTAGTTATATGTGTTCACTTGTGATGCTAAAACTTTTTTAGCACCATTTTAGTGTTAAACAATTAGTACTAAAACTGTTTTAACAGCATATGATTAGTTATTTTGTCTTGGATAGTTTGTGCTAAATTTGTTTTAACAACTTGAATTTTGCTGTTCTCTGTTTTGTATTGGTGTTAAAACCCTTTTAGCACATTCTAGTGTTGAACAATTAGTGCTAAAACTGTTTTAGCACCATGTGATTAATTACTTTGTTCTGGACAATTAGTTCTAAATCTGTTTTAACACATTGAATTTCGTTGTTCATTGTTTTGCATTGGTGCTAAAACCCTTTTAGTACCATTTAAATGTTTGACAATCGGTGTTAAAATTATTTTAGCACCATTGATTAGTTCTTCTGTTCTGGACAATTGGTGTTAAATCTATTTTATCACCTTGAATTTCGTTTCTATTCTCTATTTTATATTGGTGCTAAATTTGTTTTAGCGCCATGAATTTCATTGTTCTCTATTTTCTATTGGTGCTAAATCTGTTTTAGCACCATGAATTTCAATGTTTTCTATTTTGTATTGATGATAAAATCCTTTTAGCATCATTTTAGTGTTGGATAATTGGTGCTAAAATTGTTTTAGCACCATATAAATAGTTATTCTATTCTAAATAGTGTTGGACACTTAATGATCAACTGTTGTGAATTTGTGAGAGAGAAGGTTGTTTGGATTTTAAAATTTTTGATCGGAATCTGTGCTACGTATTTTTTTTAGAGACATGAGATGTTATATTAAAACTATTGTGTTATTCGTTAAATAAGGAAGGGGTTAGTATCTTTTTTGTGCAGTATCCTTAATTTACACTGTTAATTTATTGTCCTTTACAATTATGTTATTATTTGAATGAGCCCTTATACCCAATTGTAGCTACTTTTTATTAGGTCTTATTGAGTTTGCCACCTCAATAATTTATATTGTTTGAGTTACATCCGCTTTATTAAACGTTTGAGTCCCTCCTCATTTAGTAAAATGAGGAGCATCTTAAATTATGACTATTATTGAGGGAATAACTTAAAAAGATTCACATTACGCGTTATGAACAACTTATTGCAAAGTATTTTTGCTTTTGCAAAACCATTAATTTATTTTAAAATATTTCATTCATAAAGACACCAATTAAATTTTATTTATTTTTTGTTTATATATTGTTTCACGTAGTGAAATCTCATTCATTGTAACAAAAAATATTCAAATAATTATTTATTTATTTTAAAAAAAATATAAGCTTATGTGTTTTGCTAATAAACTAAAAGGATACATGTATGTTATTTATTTAAATGAAAAGTCTCAATTATCTTATTACATGGATTAATCAGATCAAATAATTTATTCAAACAAAAATATGACGTTGACATAAATAAAAAAATAGAATAAATAACTATATATTTATAGTGAAATGATCTCTAAAGGTTATTAAGTTTCTATAATTCAAAATAAGAAAAGAAAAAAGGGAAAAATGAAATAAGAAAAGAAAAAGGGAAAATATTGTGTCTCCTTTATGTGGTGGTTGTATTCCACCCATTTATAGATTTTATTTTGATGGTTGTAAAATTATATATAAAAAAATTGTATCATTTAATCATCGTTTGTATAAAAAAATCAAGAAAAGAAAATTTACACCAATCCTTTTATACCTCATTTTGAACTTCGTTGTCTTAAAAGATTTCAATTTGATATGGACTTTTTTATCTCTTTGTTTCCTTTTTTCAAGCCTTTTTTGTAAAAGAAGAAAAAATAATTTACCATTATTTTTTAACTAATAGTTAGCAAAATAAAGAGTAACTCAAAATTATTCTTTAATTTTCTATAAAATTAATTTAGACAGAGATAAAAAATGTGATGGTATGTTTAAATAATCAGATAATTTATTGTGAATATTTTATTCATTTTGTAAAGTGAAAACAAATTTACCAACAATTATTTAAAAATATCGTCATATGGGGTATTTTTTGAAAAATAAAAAATATATAGGGACATTTATGCAGAATTTTATACTTCAGGCTTTTTAAGTGTAATTCGAATTAAGAAGATGCCATCTGATTCTATAAGCATACCGGAGTTTAAACTTTGAAGGATATTTAAAACTTTAGATTCTATGAGCATACCGGAGTTTAAACTTTGAAGGATATTTAAAACTTTAAATTGCATTTAAAATTTCCACGTACTCCATTTCATTTTTCAGATCATATTTTCTATTCTTTTATTTTTTTATTTTACTCTTCACTTACTTAGTTGCTTTGTACTCGTGCTTTTACCGGCTCCCTTAACTATCTTCCACATAACATTAAGTCTATTTTTTGATATTTCTTATTATTAGGTGTATTTCATTATTAATATTAGGTGTGCTTATTGATTAATATTTGGTATATTTCTTAATATTAGGTTTATTTATTGAGTAATTGCCTAATATTAGTTATATTATTGATTAATCGCATAATATTAGGTTTATGTTAGATTAATTAAAGAATTGACAGTGATTGCTCAACATTATTTTCATTTCATTAATTGCATAATAGTAGGTTTATTTCTTGAATAATTGATTAACTACATAATTTTTTGTATTCTATTGAGAAGGGAGACGACTTATAATACTTTTTGTAGGTGGTCAAAAATTTTACGACCCAGCCTACCAAAGATAATTTTGAGAAACGAGTTAGAGCGAACAGATAAAATAGGTGAAGTGTAACAAGTGGACTTTTTGGGCACGGTAGGTTCCCCTGACAGCGCTTATGCTGATCCAGTAGTACATCCTTCGTGTGTGTGTGGTTGCTATATTGAGCTCTTAAGGCAATGTTAATGGTGTTACAAGCTTTCTCTTTCTAAAACAGATTAAGTAAAACTAGCAACTCTCTACCCAAATACCTAGCAACTAATCCTTTTCTCGAGCATCCCTTCTTCTATTTATACGTATAGAATTAATGTTACATTTACTCATTAGGGTTGACAGCAAAATGACTAAAGAGGGTAAGACTTGGATAATACTCCAGCTTTTCTTCCCTTATCCACTACTAATAACTTCTGAATTCGTACGTAGGTAGTGGGGCAGTGGGGATTTGCATGATTCTGTACAGATCCATACGATTTGTTGTGATCCTCTACACGCGTTTTCCACGTGTTCCACATGTGCTATGGCATGTGCTCCCCTTCTTGGGGGTCTTGGCCCCACTGTCCATCTCGGATCCTTTGGTGCATTTTCTTCGACATATATTTTTGTTATTCTTTTTTCGTTTGGGGGGCCCGTCTACTAGGACCGTGGTATGGGCCTCCGAGTAGACTGGACTGGCCTAGTTACCTACCTCACCAAATTTATGCTCCCTCAATTGCCCCCTCAAGCATGCGATATCATCAAATAAGATGTGGATCACGTGCTTGAGCCTAGTCTTTCGGCCGAAGCTTCTTTGAATGATCCGACCTGATTCCACGTGTCAATCATCGATCTGGTTATCTAAGAACTTTAAGACTTGACCCATGTCTTTCGGGTTCATGAATTCTTTTCTTCGTTGCGCGCTTCTTAAAGGTATAACTGCCATTTGAATATCACTTTGTCATTACTGTGCGATTCTGGCAAGTACATGTACAATGATGCGATAGTTCTGAAAGGGAATGTGGAGCCTGATCCCAATGTATTCTCAATTCCCAGGCAGCGCGGCCGACCTGGTAACTTACCATTGAATCCTATATAGCATTGAATAACGTCCTTTGTTTTTCAGCCATAATCTAAGTGTCGCTTCCACCTTTTGCAGATTAGAGATTGTTTACTAGACCCACCTGGGGTATTGTTCACTACGAGCAACTGAACACCATTGCTCTTTATACTGGCAACGGTGATGGCTCAATAATGAATCATCCTAGGGTGGCCCATAACCTCTGGGTTATCGCCTTGACTATACATCTTTTCTCGATAGGACTTTTCCAAACGACTAAATAAGAAATCAGCTGGAACCTCTTGCTCAGTATCAATTGTTTGCTCGGTATTATATTCTCAACTCGAACATCCGGGCTGATACGGAGAGAATTGCGCGCAAAGCGGTTGAAGGCCCGACAGAAGAGTAAGGCCCACAAGTCGACAGAGTGAACATTTTGGCAGTTTCCATTGTCGATGAAGGTTCGGCTACTCCCGTTACAACTAGTGCACCAATTTCGACGTCATTTCAAGTTATTATTGCGGACGACGTCCTAACTGCGGTTCTTCTCCCAAAATCAAACAGAAGGATCACAGTTCCAGTTGAGGGTCTGGACGACCCTAACATTTACAATGAGGGGGAGGACCCAGAAATCGAATGACTTTTTGATGACGCTGGGTTTGCTGACCAGGCTGGTTCCTCTGGTGCACTACCTTCAGTTGAATTAGAGGATCCTCTCCCAACAACCATCGTAGAGAGGCAAGTCGGCTTAAACGCCGCAACTGAATGTCCTATATCCGAATCGGCCATAGCTAAGCTGAACAAACCTCTTTTAAACGAAGAGCTTGCAGCAAACGAAGGTGCTTTTCCCATTTTTTTCTCCCTCTCCCAGTGTTACTTTCTTTGAGAATTTCTTCTCGTGGCCTATCAATGTTAGGAGGCGTCTAATAAGACAGTATCGTATTCGAATTGGTGCTAAACCCAATCATTGTTTACATGAAACAGGCACTGCTGAGACATCTCTTCCCCTTTCCTCTATTCCGATCGTGGAGACTACGGCTTCTCCCCAAATAGAGCATTTAAATTTTTTGGCAAGTTTGCCTGCTAAGAGAGAATAAGGAGGTGTCGGCTTCTGAGATTGCCAAGCTCGCCACTCCTTTAAAGAAGAGTAAGAAAAAGGGTGTGCCTCGCGAAGGTGATACGGAGACAGCCTTATTTGAGATTCCCCGAGTATATCATAGGGGTCCCATCAGCAGGTGCTACTCTGAGCGTTGATGTTGCTGCTCCTATCTTTTCTAGGGCAGTGACCTCTATTGAGGGTGGCTCTTCTGCAGACTTAAGCGGTTACTAATGAGGGGGTTTGTATTCCCACTTCGGCCATTAAGGGCAATATTGGTCCTGGCTCATCTGTGGATAAAGGCAAAGCAAATATTTTCGTGGCAGAGCCGAGATTATGCTTCCCTAGCAAACTAGTGACTGTTGAAAATTCAGCTATCCATGATCCCGAAGTTTCCCGTGCCATGATTACATATATGTCCCTCCCCAAGGATCAGGAACTACTGCAGCAAGAAAGCCCTGCTAACCTGGGAATGGGAGTTTTTCGATGTCTTGCCGAGGTAAAACACCCCCATCACCTTTATCCTTTCTTATTGGTTATGATTTCTTTTAACATTTATGTAATAATCGTCATGCTTATAGGTCGGTACAACGTTTCTCCAAACTGAGCTGAAGCGTATGCAAGAGTTGAAGAGAGCCAAGGTTGTTAAAAATGAGCAGAAGGCCGAGATCAATAAACAGCGTGCCTTTATCGCTGATCTGTTGGAGGCTCAAATAGCCCAAGGCAACGAACTCGCTACTATCAAGGCTTTCTATTAAGAACAGACTTTCAGCCTTGATGAAGTCAAAATGCTTTGAGGGCAAAGAAGTTGGCTAGAGAGAATGCTGAGCTAATGGCCAAGGGTGCTGTTGCTGAATTGAATCGAGTTAAGGAGAAGCATGCCTCGAACGTGATTCAATTGAAAGAAAAGCATGCCTCCGAATATATCCCAACTGAATCTTCATCATGGATCTGTTTTGGTCAACGAAAAGAACGGTGGCTATAACGAGGCGCTGGGTGACTGCGCGTCCGAGATGTTTAAGCTGAAAGATCTTATTACCAAGGCAGGTACAAACTCGGCCTAGAGCGTGCTGATCTCCCCTTCGATCATGAATTGTATGGTCGACCTATGTTGTGCCCACCTGATCTTTATAATGCCAAAGTCTTTTTCGATTCTGAAGAAGATGAGGATGCATGTCCTGTTAGTCCCCCTCCCAAAGCTTAATAACTGCGTCATGAGAGCATATATTGTGTATTTAGTCTTCGTCTTTGATTCTCACTTTATGTATGCTTTTGATATAATACAATTTTGACTTGGCTTTAATTTTATTGCCGTCTACAGTTAAATTTTTGTTTGAATTTCAACTTGATGTTATATGGTGTTGTAAATTTGTAAATAATGCCTCTTGGGCACAAGTGTTCATCTCAGCTTATGGCAGATGATACTTGTGGCTTAAACAACTAAAATAAATTTTAAATAATGCCCCTTGGGCATAAGTGTTCATCTCTCGGCCTATGGCGTATGACACTTAGGCTTAAGCAGCCTGAGAATGTTTGAACAGCCAAAATGGCATCGTGCTTAGAATGCACTCAGTTCATGGGAATCATGCCACTCATGTGCATTAAATGCATATGCAAATATAAACGTGCTTATCCTTTACGTGAATTACTTGGCGCGTTTAATGGGTGGTTGAGCATTTTGCCACATGGCATTTTGAGGAGGGCGGGTGTCGTTTTTCGAAGCGCACGTCTGCTTTAATTAATAATATATCCCTCGTAAACCGTCACCTGCTTTAGTTATAAATATCCCACTCTAGCCTATGAGTTGTCATTCTTCATATTTATTATCTTTTCAACTCATACCATATATTAATGATAGAGAGAAATACAGACGAGGCGAGCATTTTCATCATTCTTTGATGACTCGCAATATTGCAAATACCCTTTCTCATAGGGTAAAAATTATTGAACAAGAGGTCCGGAGACTAAAAAGATGTCTCTCAAATGGTCAGGACTATCCAAGATCTAGAGAGGCGTTTGGCTGCCGTGATCAGAAAGGGACCAACTGCTGGAGAGGCGTAGGTAGAAGAAGAAGAATAAGAGAAGGGAATATGTATCTAGACCCTATCGGAAATACATGTTTACTCATGTATTTCGATGGTTGAGAGTTTCCCGCCCCAAAAACAAGCGATTTTTTTCCTTTTTTTGTTCTTCAACTTCCATCTGTTCTTACCCCCCCCTCCAAATAACGTTGAGTTTCATCTTCTCCTCTTCTTGAGTTCTTTTTGCATTGGCTTTATATGGCCGATCTAGGATTTTTATGGAGTTTGAGTAATTGTTGAAATTTATGACAAGTTGCACTTAGCGTCACGACTGTTCATCAAGTAGTGAGATAGTTTAGCGATTCTTTAAGGAAAATCTCCTTTACTATGTTATTTCCAGTTTGTGGGTGCGATCAATTGGACCTCAAAGTCCCAACTTTATAATCTTTCATATTAATGAGAAAATACTATTTTGCTCCATATGCCTTTGTTTGCCATATTCGATCTTCTATGTGATTGTCTGGATAATTTTATAATAGAATTGTAACACCCCCGCCTTAATAAACATGATAACACCCGTAATTAAAACCTTAAATGTCACTAACCCATCTTAGATTGACTAAAATGGGTGTATATAAAAATACATAAAGAAATTCAAACAGTAATTATCACACATGTCAATCAGCAAGATAGAAAAAGATAGTACTGCACATAATCATGCATACATGTAACCAATATACAAAACCAAGCTAAGCAAGTGCAAGTCAATAAATAACACTTCGAGCTAGCCATGGCTTCCCGAGATAACATATAGATAACAAAAGTACATCTGTATCAGAGCCACTAACTTGTTCCCGATCCGTCCCGTCGTGTCCCTATCCTTTTTGGACTCCTGGATACCTGTAGAGTTTTAGAAAAAATGGGGTGAGCATATTGCTCAGTAAAGGGGAAAGGAAAGGGTGCAACTTTGAAAACATAACTTGATTTGTTATTGTAAACAAAGTAAATCCATTCAAAATACAATTTAAACACTATTTTGTAACCTATCATAGGCGTATTTAGTTCATGATAATGCGTGCTCTATGCATATGCAGGTTACCTCCCTTTGTGTCAACCCATCTCCGAACCTCGATGATACGGGCCAGTGAGAATCCAAGCCAACATGGCCTTATGAAATTCATCCCTCCAAGAGAATATAATATAACCATAGTTTTCTTCTCAACAAGAATCTGAACTGGCGTCATAATATAGAATCCGTTAACAACAAAACCATATACCAACATCATCATACCCAAGAAGTAGAACAACAACTTGTCCATCTTCCATATAAAAGAATCGAGTCCATGGTGCGTTGCTAATGCCTAGGTTCCCCGGGTCTTTCGCCGATGGCTTATAGGCGGCAATAATATCCCCCAGGGGTTTATGGCTTTTCAACCCAAGGGCACCAGGCCCTGCCTATTTTTTCATCCTGGCAAACACCATGAAAATAGATATTCATATAGAATTTACATTATCCTGGTCATCCATGACTAGATACCATCATTACCAAGAGATCCATTAACCGGTCGTATCATGACAAGAAGATATCAGGATAGAAATAAAAGCTTCCCAAAATTGCTATAAGAAATAAGAATTCTTGAAGCATTCAGATACTTCGCCACAAACATGATTATAGATAAAGAGATATAAGCTCCTTATGAGACCACATCCATATCATATGCTATAAAGGAGATCCGAACTTGCTAGAGTATCACCATGATGCCGGGTTGACACGATAATAATGCTAATATGCATAGCATGCTATTTAGTAAACACATGAAACAATTTATGCCATATACTTTTTGACAAGTTACATTAACAAATCAATTTCATCATAAATGGCATCCATACATTCAAGGGATATTTCGTACCATTCAATTAGCACACTATATCAAGTACAAATGGCATACTTTGCCTCAAAACATGTATTTAAATCTCTGTGAGTCATGAAACCATGTATATATGCAAATGAAAGGGACACTCGAACCATCTATGCCATATATACTTTAAGAAAAACTTCAATTGATATTCTATGATATATGCTTTTATCAATACTTCTTTTTATCAACATATAATAGTCATACCAACATGGAATATGTCATATGATTTTAAATATCACATCATTCCAAGTGTGTATGGCATATGTGGGTTCAAATCATGTCTTTTAGAGCTTTATAAACATAAAACATAAGTTCAATACCCATATTTTAATATTCAAGTCAAATATAACTCAATTGAAACGATTATCACAAGTTTAGACCATAATATCGAGTTTTGAAAAGAATATAAACCCCTACCTCATGTGTATAGACCAAAAGAAGGAAGAAAAATGTAAACCGAAACCCGCGTTCAATGAAATACTCAAGCTCTCGCGTCAACACATTCCTAGCGTAGCAAAATCCCCGAATCAATGATGCATAAACCCAACCCAAATAGCCAAAGCTCATGCTTGAGCTTTATAGAAGAAAATCAAGTAGAAGATGATGAATAGTACCTTAGATAGGGTTGGGATGATTTCAAGCTTGAATCCTCGATTCGGAACAGATAAATGTGTAGAAAATCTTCCTCTTTCTCTCTCTAGAACCCTCTAAAACTTCCTAGAGGAGTATGGAAGAGTTTGGGTCAAAGTTGGGGTGAAAAATGACCAAGAATGGCTTAAAAAAGTTTAAGTCGGTGGAATAGTTAACTAGTGAACCGTATTCAAAATACCCAATACCGGTCCGCGGAGAACAAATTTCCCAAAAAATTGTTACCCAACCGGTATGCCAAAAAGGCTATACCAGTTCGCGGGTAATTTTGGTGCCTTAATCCACTGTTTTTGTTTTGGCCATAACTTTTCACTTGGAACTCACCGATTGAGGTTTTTTTTACGTCCACGGAAAGGTAATTCAAAGATATACAACTTTATAAGAGGAAGTTTTCCCAAATTCTGGATATATTTTTTTCAAAAATTACCGAAGACAGCGCTTTGCCAAAACGCTACCGAATGGCCAAAATTTGCAATGGGCCTACTTTGCGCCCTGTTTTGACCTACGAGGAGTGTGAATTGGACTTTGGACATAACACAAAAGTTGTAGAATGGTATAAATACTAGACACCTAAGCGAACGGAATCTTTGTCAGATAAGTAACGAAGAAATTACGATAACTCAAAATTAGCTAGAATTAACGAACTGCGAAGAGCCAAATCTTCCTATTTACTAACCGAAATCGATTCAGACCGCTCGAATCACCAAATGACCACTCACATGAGTGTAAATAAGCTATTATAATTCAATTTAAAATAAATTAAAGTACAGGTATTACATGAATTGCTGGCACTAACTCGTATCTTTTGTGAACGGACTCCAAACATGAAACATTTCAACCCGAATAACACCCCTTATACTGAAGAAATTGTAAAGAATTCAAAAGATCGAAAATAGAATATCTTTGTTTGAAACAACCTGGACTTTCGAAACCGATCCAAACCAAGTTTTGCAAAGTTCTTGATGTATTTCAGCCAGAGCGTTAACAAAAAAATAAAATAATAAGTTTGTTCAAACAACCTTGAATTAGGGTCTTCCAATCTCAATTCATCGCAATTTCTATAAGCCACTTACTGTAGTTCTATCGATTTTTAACGAAATCATAACTCCAGTGAACTCAATTATTTATATCTGGACATATCCGAGTAGGTCTACCCAAATGTAACTGATCTCGTTTACAGTAATTATTTCAATCCACAATCTATTGAGAAAGAAAAGAAAATTTTGGCTTACCAGACTTCTTGTAGAGGGAGATTGTCACCCATATAATCCACGTGTCAGGTCCTGATTGGCTTGTCATGGCAAAACTTGAGGCCCCGTGTACAATTTTGATTGTTGCGATATAATTCTTTTCCAATGTAACTTTTCGAGTGAAACACCGTCTCGGCTTGTCATAAATGAAACGTGGCCTTTCGTCTCTTTAAACACCTTTTACTTCTATTTATATGAGTTCTGGTTCCTTTACTCCTTCTATAACCCCCTTTCAATTTTTCTGTGCTCGCAATTTCATTCTAGAGATATATTTTTACAACTCTAAAACATCACGGCGGATCAATGCAGTGGCGCCTATTCAAAAAATCCTAGCGGCTATAATGCCGTGTATCTTCTTCCTCCTCGCTCTGTTACGTCTGGGCGAGATTTCTGAAAGGATCCACCGACTTGAGGTGAAGTTGGCTGAGCGCACCTTCGAATTGGAGGGCGCTCGACATAAGTTGGACAGAGCCCTTGTCGATAGGGCACATGCTGCCGCAAAGATTACTCGTCTGCGGGCTGCTCTGGACTCGGCGAACCAGCTCTAAGAGTGCCAAGATGAGGCATATGGTACCATGAGGAGGTGGTACAATGCCTTTGTTACAGAGAGGAACACCTCTCTAGGCAAGGCTGAGGCGTTTGGATTGAACTCGCTCTCCTTTGAATATTTTTCTTTCTATTTTTTTACTTCAAAATCATCTTCTATATACACAACTTTATGAATCAATATACATTTGTATATGTATAAGTGTGTTTAATTCTCGTTTTATGGCATTGTTGTGTTATAAACAAATTGCTAATCATAGCAACTTTCACACTCATGCGAATTACCTTTAAGACATTCCTCTTGGTCTTGCCAAATCCAAGGAGCTATAAATTTAATTAAGTATTCTTATATCCATGATTTTCACTTTAAAAATGTATGATAGTTAAATCAATTTCATCTTAGTCGGCATGTTTCAGCCTTTAATTTGCCTCGTAGGCACTAACATTCATAACGACCTCAACAGGCTTGCGAAATTTACGAAGTACTCTTATCGCCCTGGGTTTTGCACTAACCTAAACAGGCCTGCAAGGCCGATTACCAAGCGGTAATTTTTCTTTTGAGAGAGTGACACATATACACTTTTAGTGAAAGTATTAACTCATGTGTTTGGCTCAAACAGCCTTGCCACTTCCAGGAGTGTCTGTTTTGGCCAACTCTGTTGTGACTGTTGTATTGGATTTGGCTCGCACAATGTGAGTCTTTGAACATTAAATTAAACTTCTCATTGTATTTGAATAATAAGTCGTAAAGACAAGGGTCCTTTGCATGGCCTTTTTTGATAAAACAAAAGAGCTAATGACAGTACGTCTCAGATTGTTTATAGTACATGAATTTGGGGATTTGTCTACCATCTTGATTTTTTAAATAGGATATGCACTAATCCCGGTCATGCCAGTTACTTGTGTACGGACCTTCCCAATTGGCAACTTATTTTTCCTGAGTCGGATCAACCATCAAACCCCTATTTTTTCAAAGAACAAGTTCTCCAATCTGAAATTTTATGTGATTCACCTTGTTTATTCCCTTGCTTGTTAACATTTGTTGATAACTGGCCAATCAAATAAGGGAAGCTTCTCTCTTTTATAAGAAAATTTAAGGCTTCTTTCTTCGCGGCATCATTTTCTCTTGACTCTACCATCATAGTTTTCAGAGTTGGGAGGCTAACTTCCATAGGATCATGGCCTCTGTGTTGTAAGTCAAAGAGAATGGGGTTTTCTCCTGTGGATCGTCTTGACTTTGTTCTGAACGCCCAAAGTACCTTTGGCAATCTTTCAAACCCAATTTCCTTTAGTGTCGATTAACGTTTTCTTCAGTCTTTCAAGAATGACCTTATTCGACGATTCGGCCTGGCTGTTTTTTTGAGGGTGAGCAACACTGGAGAAACTCTGCCGAATTCCTAGCTTTTCAAAAATATATAAATCTTCTTGCTTTTAAATTAGGTGCCATTATCAACAACGATGATTTTAGAACGCCAAAATGAGTAACAATATTCTTTGATAAAAAGCCTTTACATTCGAATTAGCGATATTGATGGAGGTTCCGCTTCCACCCATTTGGTGAAATAATCTGTTGTGACAAGGAGAATCTTCTGAACTTAGGTGCTTTTGGAAAAGGGCCAAGTAAATTAACCCCTATTGGGCAAAAGGCCGAGGACTCGTGATGGGACAAAGCTCGATGCCGGGGATATGAAAATAGGTGCATGCTTTTGACATTTATCGCATTTCTTCGCATAAGCCAGTGCATCTTTTTGCATGTAGGTCACCTGTAACTTTGGCTTCGTGCTCTGTGGGCCAACGAACTGCCCCCGGTCTGACTTCCACAACCACCCTCGTGCAACTGGTGCAATATTTGCTGAATATGCTTCGGATGCACACACTTTATGTAGGGACCAGAGAACGATCTTTTGTATAACTTGTCATTTGAGATAACCAATATTGGTTGGCATGTACCTTGATTCGGTAAGCTCTTGAGCTATCGCTGGGCAATTCCCCGACATTGAGGTATCGAACAATCGAATACATCCACGAGACACTTAGGTCAGAGTCTATTATAAAAACTGTATTTCGTGCTTTATCAGTTTTGTGCTCGGTACAATAAAGAATTCCACTTGATTACCCTTTTCATATCTGAATTGATTACTGAGGTGAGAGTGGCTAGGGCGTCAGCATGACTGTTGTTTGTTCTGAAAAACCTTTCGATATATGCCGAGTCGAACTATTTGAACAACTTCTAGGCTAGTTTCATGTATGCCTCCATTCTTTGATTCCTGGAGGCATATTCTCCCCCGTTAGTTGATTTGCCACTAACTGAGAGTCACAGTGAATATTGAGATTCCTGATGCCCAGTGTCTTTGCCTTTTTCAAACTCATGATCAAAGTTTCATATTCAGCTTCATTATTTCATGAAGAAAAATCTAGTTAGAGTGGCCTGTTCTATGATTGTGTTGTCGGCAATTTTTGTACGATTTCAACCCTTGATCCTTCTCTGGTTGAAGACCCATAAATAAATAAAGTCCAAGTCTCGACTTTCT